>JAGFPH010023364.1:1496-11984 GCA_018207615.1 Philaenus spumarius
CCTTTATGGCCAAAAAACCCCCAAAAATCAGTTATTATTATTATTATTAGCTAAACGAGAATTTTTAGAAAGATGCGGGTTTTTGTATATGGTAGGGCACATTAAAGGCTACAAATAAACCAAATTTTATCAAAATCGTTAGAGCCGTTTTTTTATAAAAAAATAATAACTGATTTTTTTGGGGTTTTTTGACCAAAAAGGGGGTTGTTTTTCAAAATTTATCAAAACCCTTTTTCGTGCATCTATACAGGCGTACTGGACATGTCTGGTGCAAATTTGGTTGAAATCGATCGAATAGTTTTCTCCCTAGCTCTGTCTACATACAGACATACATACATACAGACATACATACATACAGACATACATACATACAGACATACATACAGACATACAGACAGACATTTTGTAAAAACCACTTTTTTGGACTCAGGGGGTCCCAAAACGGATATTTCCACAAAAATCTCAACATCGATTTTTTTTGCGATCACTATACTTTCTCTATACTATAGTATAGTGAGAAAGTAAAATTGTATTTACAGTTTTCTTGTAACTCCAACTGTTTCAGAGAAATATGTACTTAAATATGTAACTTTTCTAACTTTTAAGTACAATTTTTTAGTTTTTCTTAATTATCTCAAAAATGATTAATATTTTACATAACATGTATAATTGCAAAGTTGAAGTACACAAATTTTACTACAAAAAGTGTGTTTACTACTGTTTTGTAACTCCATCCGGTTTAGAGATATATGCACCTTAATACGATAATTTAAATTTTTGACCATTTTACCCTATATGTGGGCTATAGTAAAATTTGTGTACTTCAACTTTGCAATTATATATGTTATGTAAAATATTAATCACTTTTGAGATAATTAAGAAAAACTAAATAACTTGCCCTAAGAATTAGAAAAATTACATATTTAAGTACATATTTCTCTGAAACAGTTGGAATTAAAAGAAAACTGTAAATACAATTTTTGTAGCAAATTTTGTGTACTTTAATTTTGTAAGACCTAGAGGCTAAACCAGTCGTCCGATTTTGATGAAATTTGGTATGGAGGTACTAATCTACGGTATCTCCAGGCGTTTTTTTCCTTTTTGTGAATTTTTTATTTTTAAGGGTAATTTTCTCATAAAAACCCTTAAAATAACGGAAAAATCAACTTTTCTCAAAAACGGCTCTAACGATTTTGATTAAAATTTTATAGTTTATTAGGGACCTAAAGTACTATGAACTATAAAATTTTAATCAAAATCGTTTGAGCCGTTTTTGAGAAAAGTTGGTTTTTCCGTTATTTTATGGATTTTTATGGGAAAATTACTCTTAAAAATGAAAAATTAAGTTCCTATAATGAGGGAGAAAGTATGTGTCAGTTTCCTGATACCGTTTATTGTTTTTTGATTACATTTAATTTCACTCGGCAATGGTGTATTACATTAATAGTCGTTTTAGGTACACTATAAAGAAAATGTTTTAACTGTTATTTTATCTCAGAACTATCATCCATTAGAATGTGAATGTGAATTTCTGGATGGCAAACAGAATAAGCGTAGTCTTAAATTTGAAGAATAAAAAATATGTACAAGTTATTCACAAATACTACTGTATTACCTAAAATTCTTCGTTTTCCATTTAGCCTTTTATTTAGCATTTTTAACTAAACAATTTTATTAATGAATGAATTATCAATTAAACATTGAAATGAGTCGAAATTTGGCATGGTATTTCGCGGAAAATAATCAACTGATTTCATTTTCTCTCTTAAAAATGGTGACAATTTAAATTCTGTGAAAGAAAACTAAATAAACGGTACCAGGAACTGGCACATACTTTCTCACAAACATATTTAAATTATTAAACGTCACGGTGACTTGTAGGGTGGGGTAGGAGAGGTGATTTTGTATTAAAGTTGTTTTCCCATAAAAATCCATAAAATAACGGAAAAATCAACTTTTCTCAAAAACGGCTAGAACGATTTTGATTAAAATTTTACAGTTTATAGTACTATAGGTCCCGAATAAACTATAAAATTTTAATCAAAATCGTTATAGCCGTTTTTGAGAAAAGTTGATTTTTCCGTTATTTTAAGGGTTTTTATGGGAAAATTACCCTTAAAAATAAAAAATTCACAAAAATGAAAAAACCGCCTGGAGATACCGTGAATTAGTTCCTCCATACCAAATTTCATCAAAATCGGACGACTGGTTTAGGCTCTAGGTCTGATAACATCCACACAGACACACTTACAGACACACACACAGACATCACTCCGAAAACCACTTTTTTAGGTTCAGGGGGACCCAAAACGGATATTTCCACCAAAAACTCAAACTCGAAAATTTTGACGAATACAATACTTTCTCCATATACTATGGTATAGGGGGAGAAAGTAAAAATAATCAAGAGATAAAAAAACCTTTTTATCTATGGAACCAACAGGTCTGCATTAAATTAAGCAATGCAGTTCATAACGTAAAATATATTGCGTTTTTATTTTGCATAATTTTGTTCAAACGTCGAAAATAATCTACAGATTTTCTTTACTTATTTTTAAAAGAATGGCACTCATTTAAATTGTTTCAATAAAAATAACTTTAAAATGGTGAATTTTACAAAAATATATACAGAGTGATGTAAAATTTACGCAACCCCTTCGTAGTTTTGAACCTGTTACAGGTACAGTATTGACTCCAAACTTTCAGGAAGTTATATTGGGCAAATTCTGCATCTTTTATTGGTATGAATAAATTTGACCCTTATTCGGTTAAGGAGGGGGGATGAAAGTAAAAAATTTAAATAGTAACCCTTATTGTGTGATGCCTCATTTTAAAGCCCTCGTTGAGACGAGAAATATGGTGTAAAATAAACCCCTCTCCTATAAAAATCTCAACTTCTTGGCTCCGCCAATTTTGGATTGGGGTATCGGATAAGGGTTTACTTTACACCAATATTCTGGCCTCAACTAGAGCTTTAAAAAGAGGTATCACACAATCAGGGTTACTATTTAAAATGTTTGACTTGCATCCTCCCTAAACCGGTTAAGGGTAAAATTCATTCATACATCTAAAAGGTGCAGACTTTGCCCAATATAACTTCCTGAAAGTTTGGAGTTAATACGTGTAACAGGTTTAAAATTACGAAGGTTGCGGAATTTCTGCACCACTCTGAAAAGACAGAAAACGTTTCCCGTTTTCTGATTTACCGGGGGAAAAAAACAGCCGAGAAATCTCTAAATAACATTGAACAAACCACTTAGTTTCCTGAAATGATGAGTACTGAATTTTTCATTTAGTATACAAACTGTGTCAAAATGTAATAGGATTTCATTAAGTATTGGTATTCATTCTGCATACAAGTTACTCATATATGCTAATGAGAAAGGACTCTAAAGACTGGATGAGTAAGAGGTGAGATGTTAATCGATATTCTAATTGCATTTTGTCAGTTAGGTTATTTCTCGTTCGATGATTCGACTGTGGTAATACTCGATAAAAAAAAACTGAACTGTTGTAGTCTCTTGATAATTTTTGTAAAATGCAACAATACAATAATTAGCAATACATTAACAATACAAATTATTTTAGAAAATGTATTTAGGCTCTGACATGGAGGCTATTAAATGAATATATTGTTATCATTACAGGTTTAGATCTTTACATGTAAATAATTATTGATAAGTACAATACTTAAACATACATTGAAAACTTGTAACTTTTTTTAATGATTCATTTATTCACCACCAAACATCTATACACAAATATTAACAAAATCAAAAATAAACACAGTTCTTTCTTACTTATATCTACCTAAAATAATAATAAATTTAAATCTAAATCTAGTCTTGAATAAATAATATAGGGGAGGGGTCTCCTAGGCATTGCCTGTTTGAGACTTCCAACTGTTCATTGGTTAATAAAAAATAAAATGAAAAAAAGAGAGTTGTGTCGCCGTTCAACCAGCCTAACAAAATTAAACTACACTATTTTAAAATTATAAAATTACAAAAAAAACAATAATTATTTAGTTAATTAATTAGCACCTGCAATGTAATCACAGCCTTATATATATACTAGCTGGCCCAATCCGGCTTTGCACGGATAGACAAATCAAAGTTAAATGTATATTAACAAAAAATATATTTTATCAATAAATATATAACACTATGTATTTCTTATGGGGATTTTTAGTAACTTTGACCCCCCCCCAAACCTCCCCTAAAATTTCGATTTTTTTTAAAACTCTTTCTTAGCGAGCACCTAGGGCCATAGAGGAAGCTACATAATAAATTTCATTCCAATCCGTTCGGTGTTTCTTTTTAGTAACTTTGACCCCCCAAACCCCCCTAAAATTTCGAATTTGTTTAAACCCTTACTTAGCCAGCACCTACGGCCCTAGAGGAAGCTATATACCCAAATTTCATTCCAATCCGTTTGGTAGTTTTGAAAATATCGTGATTTAGTAACTTTGACCCCCAAAGCCCCCTTAAGGTTTCGAATTTTTTGAAACCCTTTCTTAACCAGCACCTACGACCCTAGAGGAAGCTATATAACCAAATTTCATTCCAATCCGTTTGGTAGTTTTGGAGAAAACGTGATTTAGTAGCTTAGGGCCCCTCTAGGGCCATAGGTGCTCACTAAGAAAGGGTATGAAAAATTTCTAAATTTTAGGAGTGGTTTGGGGGGTTCAAAGTTACTAAAATCATAATTTCAGTTTTTTTAATTATTATTACAATAGTGCTTTTATTATTTAAGATCTATACATATAAAAGCCAAATACACTGACTGACTGAACACTTAAAAAGAATATAATTACGTTAAAAAGACTAAAAATACCAACCACCACGGGCAACGCCGTATGGGTCAGCTAGTTAACTATATTTAAAACCTCTCTATTAGTTGTAGGCAACATATAAATAGATTTAGCTATACATTTAGGCTGAAAAAAGTTGTCCAAAATATTAAAGTTTTGAATACTTGGAATATCACTTTTAAGTTGATCTAGAATAGAAAGAAAGTCATCATTAAAAGCTTCCACAATACTCAATGGATCTGTAAATTCAGATTTTGATTTAGGATCCTTTATCACATTATTAATCAAACCTCACTGAGACCTCACGTCACCTGGAAATTGTTCGAAAAGAGCAAGATAGAATCCCTCTTTAGAAAATCGCCCTACACTGATATCTAAATATTATCTTGGCAAACTAGTTGTTCGTTAAATTTCAACTCCGCTGAAATAATCAAAATTAATTTAAAGGCAGAAATTGACTGATGGAACATTAAACTCTGAATTCGTTGTATCATTTATTTTTTGTTCGATACTACGGATGGAATGTTCGGTAATATTCAATGCAGGTAAACAAACGCATTCGTTATGTACCTTGATAATGGTTTCGTAAAAATAATATTTTTAAAGTTATTCACGGCAGACATTTTGAAAAAGAAAAGGAAAACTCGATCCATCGATTTTTCGCAAGTTGTGTCTTTGTAAGACTAGATGCAGTGTAAAACTACAACTCTTGAAACAAACAACCGGCAAGATAAAAACTAAACGATTCCTGAGAAATGTTTAAATCGACATTTTCTTGGTTTTGAAATGGGGTATATACGCTTCTCAACACCCTGTATACAGTAGTTAAACACTCGTTTGCATTCCGACCTCTGGGCCGCATCCAAGAGTGGGTTGGAATTCAATTTCAAATTTAGAGTAATATACGAAAAGCTTATCCTGAAAGTTGTAAGTTATTGTCTGTAACAGTTTTAAGTTTACAGGGTTTCCGCACTTTTGACTCACCTTGTAGCAGCATAAAAATAAACTGTGACTTCCTGTTTCCTGTACAACAGCACGCACCAAGTTGAAAACAGCAATCGTTTCGATACAACTGATATTTTCAAATTCAAATTTTTATAATTTTCACGTAAAAACATGGTTTTTTTTCAAGCGAATTAGCGTGATTTAATGTGAAGTACCTGGGCGACCGAGCATCGCTCAGTATTTGTGTTTGTAAAATTGTGTTTTTTTTTTAGGAAAATGTATAGAAATACGAATCACATACTGATAAATATGAATATTTTTCGATCTTATGAACGGTTTATTTAAATAATAAAAAATAAAAAAAACACGAGTAGAATTAGTTTAACATTTTATTAGAATATATTATCTGCTATTGTGTAGTACCACAGATCATGAATAATAAAATAGATCATGCATGCATACGGGGGCTGTGTCGCGAAAATAGTGCATGATCGGGCCGCGAGGTAGCGCTAGGGAGAAATCATTGGTAGCATTGGTGTTTCACACAGCTTCCATCGTTTCCCCAATAGATAACGCCACTATCGTCGAATTTCCAGTGGAACAAAATATTGCATTGGATCGGAGTTCTATTAGGTTATCGAAATACAATGGTAGTACTCACGAGTGTGGACCTGAGATTTACAGGCGCTAAGACTGGTGCCGTCGGCCACGGCTGTACTAGCCATGTCACTAATATGTTTTGCGGAACTATCAACCCTCCGATTTCTCAGAAATGCCGACTTTCAAATCCTTTTGGATCGCCTCGGTAACATCCTTCAATTCTTATTGTTAAACACACTTACTAATTTTTAATAAAGAGAACTTCGGTGTTTTCAAGAGAAGAGATGCAGACCGATGTTTTTAGAAATACATTTAAAATAAGTGACAGGGCAAAACCAATGCACTGTGCCGAGCGGGTTGCGTTCTTTCCAGGTCAACACTCGTGAGTACAGCACAGTACATTATAGTTATTTTTTACAGTTGATTTATTACTAGGTATATATTTGAACACACTCAGTTTTATCGTGACTAAATCGGATCTTAACCAAATACTTCCTTCCGTACTATATTGCGGGTATGTCGAGGATTTTCATTTGGAAGTCGTACTTTAACGTAGTTGGTCGCTTAACTATGGAAAATGCTACATACATAACATGCCATGCATGAAAACTGACGATCATAAGTCCACTCCGACAAATTCGAATGTTTGTCCTTGAGATTTGTGTACTGTCATGGCAAATTCAGATCTTACTGGAAGTGTAACCTATCCAACGAATAGGCCATATCTATACATAACTAGCAGACCCGTACGGCGTTGCCCGTGGTTGTTAGTATTTTCAGTCTTTTTGACGTAATTGTATTCTTTTTAAGTGTTCGTTGAATACCTGTGCGTATCCTACTGTGGTCATTAAAAAAAGGCTACACTATTTAAGAAAGCACTGAAAATTGTATTCCTGTAAACTACTATCTAACACGAAAAAGCTTTAAATATATCGTTTTAATTTATAGTTTTTACTAATTTTGACTTTCACTTAATTTCATTGACAATGTTGCGAGCACCTACAGCCTAAAAGGAAGCTACGTACCAAATTTCATTCCAATTCGTTCTTATAGGGATTTTTAGTAACTTTGACCCCCCCCCCCCAAACCGCCCTAAAATTTCGAATTTCTTTTAACCCTTTCTTAGCGAGGGTTTAAATTAGCTGGGGGTCGTAGAAAAGATATTTGAATCACTTTGTAACATCCGCGTTAATTTAGGATGTAACAAACTGGTTCAAATAGTTTGTAATTTTAAATGTATAGGTCTAATTAGTATAAGATATTGTTTAGTATTTAAATATACAATTATATATCAAAATAAAGCTACGAATGTGATATTTTAATGGCATTTAATTTAACTCAGATTGTTTGCTTAGTTTTCAATATAATATATTTAAACTCGTGTATGTTTATGGTTATGCATGGTGTCAAATAATTTGTTTGTTATTATTATTATTGATAGCGAAAATATGTTTTGAAAAGTATTAAAAAATTCATAGTTATGATATATTTTATATAAACAATATTTTAAACAGAATATCTCTAAGTAGGCCTAATATAGATATTTAATAACCAATGTTTGACTTGAATTATAATTCTGTAAGAATTGTTCGTTGATTTTTCCTTGTGTTTGTTTATAGTTTGTCAATCTAACCTTAAAAAGC
Organism: Philaenus spumarius; assembly: GCA_018207615.1. Taxonomy (NCBI): domain Eukaryota; kingdom Metazoa; phylum Arthropoda; class Insecta; order Hemiptera; family Aphrophoridae; genus Philaenus; species Philaenus spumarius. The sequence continues at coordinate 9,498 of JAGFPH010023364.1, forward strand.
TGTTAGTTTTGAAGAGTATTAAAGTGATTATAAATTTAAATTTATAAATTTGATTATAAGTAATGTTGCTATGGTAATGATTGTAAACAAACATAACGTGTTGCTAAGCTTTTTATACGAACAGCTGTTTTTGTAAGCTATGGTTTTGAGTTCATACAGTAAAGGCTGTTGAGTTTCTTCCAAATTTAAAACTTTTTCGGGAAACTTTTAAAATTTTTCTTTACGTATAAACCTTCTATGAACTACTGCAAACATTTTAAGACCAAAATTAGCCAAATTGGTCCAGCTGTTCTCGAGTTTTAGCGAGACTAACGAACAGCAATTCATTTTTATATATATAGATTAATTTGCTAGGGGTTATTTTGTGAGTAGAACTCCTCCTAGAGTTTTTAACCGATTTTTATGTTTTTGGTGTCATTTTATAGAGCTCATTCTGAAGTTGTGCTTCCCTTAAAATGAGCTCAATGTATGTTAAGGGCTTCGCCCCAGTGGCCCTCAAAGTTGCCATGTTAATCTTATGGAAGGTCAATCTTAAGGAAGAAGAAGAAAGACTTCTTTTGATTTTATCAGGGGCACAAAAACAGCTGTTCGTATGAAAAGCTTAAAACAGCTGATTTTGATCAACAGCTGATTTTGATCAACAACTGATTTGGATCAAAAACTGAATATAATTTTAGGTTAGGTAAATCAAGCAATAGCGAAGCATTGCCATGTCCACTAGTTTCATATTGATTATGTATTTTAGAAATAACTAATAATAATTATAATCATTAGATAATTTATATTACCTTTATAGAAATACAAAGAAAACAGAATCTAATGAAAAGGTTTTCAGAACGGTTAATAACAGCACACAAATAATGATTTAGTTACGTTTGGTGTTGGAATAAAGAAATAAGTTGAAAATTATACCCCCTGATTCATTGTAATGATTTATGTTTGTTAAATATAATATAAACATCTGGAGCTAAAATTAACATATTAACATATGTTTGTAAAACATCTGGATTGTATCTATTAGCCTACTTAGTGACTTCAAAGGTGGTATATAAAAGAAGTTCAGAGTTTACATAGACGAAAAGAACTACCCAGCACATTCGATTCCTGACGTCAAAAAACCCCTATATGCAAATTTTAATAAAAATCGTTAGCGAGATCCCCGAAATAAATTTATATATAAGAATTGTTCGTTCAATAAGATTAGATTAGTTTTGACTAATCGGGTTGACTGAAAACCCAATCAGTCAAAACAGTGTAGAAATAATTGTCATTACCTTTACTTAGCTGAAAGTCTGAAAAAAGTCTAAATCTCCTTCTTGGGAGACGAAAAGTACAAGCTCAGCAGTAGCTAAGAATGCTGCCACTTCAAGAGATAAATAAATATAAGGGTTTTTATCTGGCATTTCTTGCACTGAAATATGAAGTCTGGTGTGGAAGCAGTGGATAAAAGATTGGAACCTTGATTAGCTCAAACTGTACGCACAGCAGTTCATAACAACACTAATCTTTAGATGTACTCGTCATCATGACGTTGTCGTTTATTTATTCTTGAATGTGAAGTTTAACTAAGTGAGTGTTTGATCTTTAAATTAAATAAGAAGAAAATTGTTTAATACATAATTTGATGTCTTTTTCTGTATGATATTTTAATGGGTTATTGTTAAAAAGATGAACAAGTGGTCAGCTTCCATGCAAGTTTAGTGGTAAATTGTTGAAATATTTTTGTTTGATTGTCTTTTCTTTGGCTTAAATTAAACTTCATTAAACTAAAATCAAATTCATCAAGTTAAGTTATCGCTCTGAAAAGAATATGTTTTTGCATTTATTAGCTTAATACACCTATTAGTTACCATACATGGGTTTGTTTACGTGTGGCGGTGTCCGAAAATATCTTGATTACCGGCCAAAGAATAACCTAAACCTTTGTCGAAATTAAATTGCAATAATCGTGTAAAATTGGCATGTCTCAACATAATATAATAGATTTTATATCGCGAGCTTTTTAATGAACCACCCGAACTGCGATAAATTTTCGCTCGTCTCCTTACCTCAGACGCGGCTGTTTGAGTAACAGTTTTAACCATTTATAATTTTCTCACGCTTTATTTACAAGAATAAATAATCTATATATTAAAAGAATTTATGAAAACTTGTGGCAGTCAGTACGGCCATTCTATCCGGCCGATTTCCATATTTTCTTTTTAAATTGCAGATAATCATTCACAGATATGTCATCAAGCATTACAAATCATGTATCTTTCGCCTTACAAACGTTATAATCAAATGCAAAGTTCTGCTGTGTATTCCTTATGGGGGGTTTTTTTTGGTTCTTTGTCCACTTTGCGTTCGTATACCATTCATCCGATTGCTTTTAAATTTTGCATAGTAACACAGGTTAACCCTGGGAAGGTTTTAGGCCATTTACCAAAGTCCTAGGACTTTAGGGCTACGCCCTAGTGGCCCTCAAAGTTTCAATGTTAATCTTAT
>JAGFPH010023366.1:0-11983 GCA_018207615.1 Philaenus spumarius
AGTGAGCCACAAAACAGATTTGTCACATTAATTAGAAATCTACTAAATATCCATGAATACAGTACATTTATTTTCCTGACTTTTCCAGCGATTGACAGACAAACCTTTTTGGGATTTCAAGAAAAGCATTAGGAAAAGCCTTTAACGAAGGTGCAGTTATAAACAGTTTATAACGTTGTTTGAATTGCATAATGTTTAATAAACATACAATTGAAATTATTTATGAAACATTATACTTTAAATATATTAGGTAGTCAGGAATGTTATGTTTTACCTTTTCTGAAATTATTATTATAAAACTTTTGCAATATTCACATTTATCTTCTTTTTGTCCTTGTTTTAACGCAAGTATTCTTAACATTTACAATTAACGAATATATAAATGACATTGAAAAAAAAACGGAATACACAATAACACAAATTGAACGATAACGTCACCTATCAATCAAAAATTAAATCGACAAAAATATATTCGTTATAGCATTCTTAAAATGACTCCTCGATAGAGTAAAATTATAAACAAACCGCTTTAAGTTGTATTTACATATTTTGACATCCCTTGTTAGTTTAACTTCTTAGGAAGTTTGAAAATAAAACCGCCTTCTACTTTAATTGATAATTTTTCGATAGCAGCCAACCAGTGCTGTCGTCCTGGGAATCATATTTACTAAGGGTGTATGTATTTTTTCTTTAACCGATGAACAGTAAAATAAATAAATTTCCGTATGCACTTTAATATTTTAATTTTTAACCATTAAGTTATCAAACATATAATGTAAAGTAACTTCTAAAATGTATACACACTAAAAGGTTAGGATTTTCTGTGAGTGAGTGCAGAATTTTGGCGTCTCGAATGAGACGTAATTCAATTTGTTTTATATAATTATATAGTTATATAACAAAACCATAGTACTTCGATTTTTTACACAGTTCTTTTGGACAATCCTTTCATGAGAGCTTTTAGTCAATTTTGAACTTTAGATATTTTATTGATGGCGCTATTCATTTTATATCTATTTTATTCATGCATTTCTTCACGTATCAATATACGAGAGCGTAAATATCGGCAAGCACTATTTATTTGATAAATTTAAACAATTATACATAATTTTGTTGCTGGCCGTCATTTATAAGTTATGGCGTCAGCATATACCGAATCATACTGTTGACTTTGACATGATCGTGCAGATCATTTATATTAAGAACTAGCTGGCCCGATCCGGCTTTGCACGGATAGACAAATCAAAGTTAAATGTACATTAACAAACAAACAAAACATATATCAATAAATATACATATTACACTATGTATTTCTAATGGGGATTTTTAGTAACTTTGACCCCCCCCCCAAACTCTCTAAAATTTAGAACTTTTTGAAAATCTTTCTTAGCGAGCACCTAGGGCCCTAGAGGAAACTACATACCAAATTTCATTCCAATCCGTTCGGTGGTCTTTGAGATTTCGTGATTAGTGTGTCAGTGAGTTATAGATGAACAACAATGGGTCCGGGGAATGGATGTCATAGCGGTACTTTATAATTTAACTAATCTGGATCCGATAACGCATCAGAGACTTAACCATTTCCTTTCTATTTGTTATTTATGGCTAAGGCCGGTAAATCATATTGACACAAAGTAGTCTACAATATGTTTGTTTGCCCTTAAAAATATTTCGTACCAAAAAAATAATTGTTGCGTTAACACGATTACTAAAGCATACAACTGAATAGCCCTATAGTTCTCCAGTCCATTTTATTAGGAGAAACGGACATTTACAAATAGTTTCAGCATTTATTGCATTATGCACCCGACATCATCTTGTATCACTACTCGTACATTCTTACACCGCTCTCTAATTCCCATTTACTGTTAAGCACTACATTATCCAAGTCATCTCATAGTCTACAGGATCACTTGAACGACGGGCTAATTAACGCGTTCGCTGGTTTACTTTTTGTTAAGCTTTCTGTTAAATCATCTTCCCAACCTGTAACTTTACAACGCCGTTACCGTACTTCGTCGTCAGTCAGCTAGAACTCAATACCGTACCTCATTCTCTGGATGATACGCTATACCGTTACTTAGCTTAATTCCTTAGTTTTAATTAGTAGACAAAATAAGTGTCAAACACATGTGCGTTTTACTTGTGAGGCCCTATTGGGATCTCTAGTCGTTGTAATCAAATCATTATTTAATGTGGAATTTTCGTTCTTTTAGGAGCATTACAAGTGTACCATTGAACTGTATTTTGCCTAAATTTTAATTTCTTCCAATTAAATTGATCAAATCAGTGTAAAACATATTTATAGGCCAGTTTTTTTTTATGTTTGAGACTAAATATCGTAAAGATAAAGAAATTTTAAAACTAGGTATGTGTTCTATCAAAATATGTCATATTGGATTCAAAATGTTATCTTTGATTTCTAAAAAATGTGTATTTATTTATTATAAGACACTATACAGAGTGTTTCTTTTAAATCGGTCACCGTTGGGATCTCTTAAACCATTAATCTGGGAGAAAGCTTTAAATAGGGAACCTTCCATAATTTGTTAATACAATTAAAGTTTTACTTCAGATTTAAAAATCGACCGTTATTTTCTAATGTGCTTTCAAACACCCTTTTGAACATAAACAAAAAGTGTATGTTTTATTCTTAGGTATTTTTTATAAACTCAACTATTTATTAAAAAAACAGTCAGTATTTTCACGACTTTAGACGATTGAAACCGGAATTTCTCAAACACATTTGAGTTGGCTGCCATATTGAAAAATGGCGAATATTTTTCGAAATTTGAAAAACAAATTTTTAATCGTCTCGAAAAAATAGAAAAGGTACACATTTAAAGTTTTCACACAAATTAATAGTTCAAGTTGCCCAATAGTGATCCCCTATAAAGTCACACTGTAGATCTTACAGAATGTAAAATTCTCGCCAAGAACGACCATAGTAGTTTGAACAACATTGACAAAGTTTATGTTACAGTAATTGAAGTAAATATAAAAAGATAGTCCTACACAGGGTCCACTGAATGTGTTTCAATCATTATTGTTGTATATTTGTTACTAATCACAGTAAAAAAGTAATCAGTTATTATAGGTTGTTTTTAGTAAAAGAAAAATATGTTTAATTTTATGGTGTGTATTTCAAAGAAAACGTATTATTTTTCAACATATATTTTCAAACTATGTATACATTCATATTTAAGAAATAAACTTTATTGTGTATGGTTACAACATAACACTTAGTACTGTAACGAACTTTTATTAAAATGTACAAAACTGTTTCCTTACTTAGGAGACAGGATACATACATAGGTGCTTAAACCCTTTGCTTCATCATTTATTTAACTTTTAACCCTATTAACACAAATAAAGGTCACCGCCACCCCTCTCGATCTGTACACATTGTGTGAGTTATTATTGTCTTTGAATTGTACTGTATTAACTATACTTGTTTATTATGTAGTTCAATGTAACATGTATGCCTACCTAGTAAGTGTAGCCTACTATTTATTATGTGCCTAACCTTGAGCCAACTTGATGTATGTCTTTCTCTTTTTTATGCTGAACACAACTTTAGACCTGCGATGATTTCATAAGTAGTTTCTTATAGTATGCAGTTTTTAATATCTCCTTTTGTCCTTCTTAAATTGTTGTTGAAATGTAGCTTAGAATAAATAACCGACTGCAGACATATTGGCATTCCTAACAAACAAATTTTTGCGTGTGCAAAATTTGTATTGTGTTTCGACATAATATACTGTATTGAAATAAAGGAATTTAAAAATATTAAATGCAATTATACAATAATATAATACATACTAGATGTCGCGCTTAAAAGTTTTGAAGGAAGTTGTAAACATATCATCCACAGTATATAATTTGAACTGGTATTTAAAATTGTGTAAAATATCAATTTAAAGGGTATGACCTCAAAAGAAAAATACTGAAACTTACAAATAATATAAACGAAAGTTTAAGCATATAGCCTAATAATTTATAAAATGCTATCCATGTAAAACATTTATTCTTTTAAAAGCATAAATCGGCTGATTAAAGATAATTATTAGTGTTAGAACGATAATCTGCTGTTTATTTACAGTACTTTATAATTTGAAACACATTACTTGTGTTTCTAGTTTGTAAGTTATGTTTGTGTTTATGAGTTGGCCGATTATTTTTCTTGAGATAGATTATTTTTAGGTTAAACTTCATGCCAAGTTTGAACTCAATCAGTTCTCTAGATATGAATTATTTTGTAAATATCTGGCGGATATCTGGAAAATGAAGCGTTTTCGGGCCTATGTTTATATGAACTTTAGGCCTATATGAGCTACTGAGAGATTGCCGCATACTTCTGAATCATCCTGTATAACTCGCATCAATTTAATTTGGTTTAGAAAATTAATGTTATAATATATCAACTTAGCTTTCAGGTTATGATTAATCCAACACTTTTATTAAAATGAAGTTGTAACACATGTATCTGAAGGCTGCAAGGATTTGGCAAGCAAGGATTTGGCAAGCAAGGATAAGGTACGCTAGATTTTGTGTTTTTAAAACCAAATCAACGTTAGATGTAAATAGAGGTTTATTGTCAACTGTAAAGACGCCTTATTAGACTCTCGATTACCCTACTTGTTTGTTTATACGAGTAGTTTTTTATTAGTAAAAAGATCTGTATATAGGACCTGCTAAATATTATAGTAGGATTGTTGCTGATGAGCTCTGTATTTTATGCTTGCTAACTAAAAAGTAAAACTTTTGGTGAGACTTCGCAGTCTAAGACCATGAAATTTGCCATAGTCAAAGAACTTTTTTGTCTGCAACTATATTCAGAAGAGACACATAAAATAGGTATTTAGTCTAATGACGATCCCGTTTTTAAACATTGTAGCTATTTTCGTTCCTCTGTCAAAGGGAAATCATTAATCACGCGATTACAATGTGTCTAATATAGGTTTTGGGAAATTAGCATATCTGAATTACAAAAAAAAAGGTCCTTCTTGTTGCCGATTAACTATCTTATGCCTATCGTTCGTGACATATTCTCAAACATACTGCAAATATTTAGAAATACATAAACTCATTTTTTATAAAATATTTTGGCTGAAATTCGAGAAACTGTACTGAGACTCACTAAATATTCAGACAAAATGTAATCTGACGAAAACACCTGGTGTTGGTAGGTTCTAGTTTGAGTGAAGCCAGGAATGTATACAATAATCAAATTAATTATGATATGGTTGAACTGATCTTATAATGCGTGCTATTTAAGTAAGATTCGGAAGGAAACGGTGGTGCGGGAGTCAAACTCAAACTGTCCAAGTTTTTGCACATAACTCTTCTTTTCTTCTACAATATAATCTAACATTTTACGTACATTATGGTCGTATAGTGAAAGTTGTATAACTGTCTACTGTGTGTAAATAAATGTAAAAGCAATGAGGATGAACATTGGATACAAATGCCTGTTTTACTTTGAATCTAATTTGTGAATTTTATTTTGATATCGGTTAAACAATATTCACAATTCAATCATTAAAACACTAAACAAATGTGTGTAATCATTGTGAAATATGCGAGAGCTCCGATTCAAATAGTACGGTAGGCTACATAATGTGTTTATTTGTTCACTTCCATTTATGTATGGCTGTAAAATACTGTTAATTCTAACTAATTCTATAGTATCTGAACGCCTACCGATTATAGGGGTAATTAGTTAAAGCTAAGATTAAAGAAATAAGTGGCCAATTAGATTAGTTAAAAACACAATTAACCTACAAAGATAATAAGCGTTCCTGGGATTGGTTTATCATTTCGTATGTGTTTTAACATAATTTTCGTTGTTTTTACACAAATTAAACAAAACTTTCGGCACGGACGAACGTCATATTGATTATACAAATATTATGTCCACTGAGTAATAATTGAAACATTATTTTGAATCGTTTTGCAAAGTCGTATTTGAAGTCATAAAACAAAAGTATAATTTTATTATCAACTCCTATAAAAGCGAGTGCTCGCCTGTGAGTAATAAAATGGTATAGCGTAAGCGTGTGGTCGTGTAAAATAACTATCATTTTAAATACATATGTTGAATTGTCTTTATTTATAGGAGTTTAGGACTTTAGAGTCTTCTCTTCCACCTAACCCATTGCATAAATATCAATCATACTATATTAATTTATAAAATACTACAAACACATACCAATTGGTCTGTACAAAAAATAATAGTAATTAATTAAAAAGAAAAAGAAATTTTACAATTCTCTCAATTAAAATTCCTTACAAAATAATACATTTTAAGCTTTCTTCTAAACTGTCATACACCCAATCATACAAATCTGATTGTAATCTTACCTCAAGACAAGGATTCTTCTTCGATTTTATTCATAAAGTAAGGTTTTTTGGATGATCATAAACTGGACTCGGCCGTCAACCATCTTTATTGCTTCTGGGAATGAATTCCATAAGCGGATACAGTAAACGATTTGTTAAACATTTCGGTATAGTAGATCATATTGTTGTGCTCTTTGCTAAGACGAACGCGCTGCCCACTACATCACACCGTTCCCCCTTGATTAAACATTTGTTTCAGAAATTAATTTAAACGTGTTTCAATGTACATAACTTTAGGGAATACTCACTCTTACCTTCGTCTCTTAATCCGTTCAATGGGTCTATTGAATACTTTTTGTATTCATTTTTACGTATGACTTTTTAAGTAATAGCTAACGTTTAGTTGAATTATACATACGTAATTACTCACAGGAAAATTAAACTCTTTTATTGTAAACTTCTTACTTATTTTACCAAAAAATTTCTAGTAATTATTACATGTTTTTAGTTGAATAAAGATAAGTATTGTCTAAAGTAGACTCTTTAATTTTTGTAAGGTAGCTACTGAGCATACGTGTAACAGAAATTCGCTTAGAGCTTTAAATAAGACAGGATTAATATTCGTGGGTAAAACTACAGAAAAAGAAAGATCACAAGTCCTAGTAGATCGAAGGTTTTGTTTCGATTTTAAAGCGAAAAGTGTTTTTTTCACAGAAATAGATGAAACAAGAGGAGACTCCATAAGTTCATGCCAAAAAGGTTTTATATTTTTCGTTTTCTCAGTGACCTTGAGTTTCAAAGCGGAAAATCAAAAGATTTTTGGAGTTCATCACACGACAGTATACAAGACTATTAATAGCCTAACGTTGCTAGCAAAAAACTCATCACTGGATAAACATTTTTGATTCCAACAAATTTACAGACCATGAAATGGTCAGATAGACCTACATTTCAAATACCTACAGTTATTGGGGCATTAGACTGCACTCATGTCCACATAAAAACCCGTCGCCATTTTCTGATGATTATAATAATAGGAAAAGGTTGTATAGCCTAAATTTGCACTTAACGTGTGATGCAAGTGAATTAGTTCAATAATTCCATGAAGTGTCCATTATTCAAGAATTTGCGAACAGAATTCTTTACATGGGACGATTTAAAAATGCTTTTTATGTCTGTTTCATGTTACTGAGTATTTTAACAGAATTATTTTTCAATAGTTTAGTAAATAAAAGCCTCAGATATATCTTGAAGTCATTTTTGTAGATTAGACGAGAATGCTCTGATGACTAGGCCTATGCTCAAGCAAACAGTCACCAATGCACTGAGACGCCACAGGCGAGTTACGCTTTGTGTCATGTGATCTGTATGTATAGTTTGTCAAGTGTTTAGTTATATGTACATACGTGATTCTTCAAACGTGTTCCCAGTAATTACTTAAAAGTAAAAGGTAGTTCTTATTCAACTGGAATAAAGTAAAACGTGTATACTTGAAAGTATTTACTAATTAGTAGAAGTAACAATTTTTAAGTGGCTACTGTTTTTTATTTAATAGACCCTATATTATGTAGATTTACTTAAAATAATAAAAATTAAGAAATTTCTACTTGATGTAATTGCTTTATAGTAGTAACTGGAAAGAACCTTTACTCAGAACAGAACAAAATTACAAATCAAATAATATAATTATTATTGTTTTAAACTGTGTTTTGAGTGCCTTCAATAGCGTTAGGAGACAATATTAACAAATCTATAGTGGGCGATGTGGTACATACCGAGTTCCCCATACAAAACTCAAATAATAATGAAAGTGTAACAATTATTATTTGACGTTCAATGATTAAACGAATCGTTAAACACACGGTGCCTATGTATTCCTTGACCATAATGAATGGTTACTTATGTTAGTTGTTAATATACAGAGTACACAGTATACTAATGTAGAACAAGGGTGTGGTTAAGCTAACATAACTCATGTTGATATGTTGGTGGATGCTTGACTAGGCGCACCGTTACTCCGTTAGTATACTAATTAGACATGAGTAGTGAAGTAATGAAGTACAGTTATCATTTCTCAAATTGTGAACAGCTGTTTTACATTCGTATCTTCTTCTTTTTCTTTGTTAGTAATTTAATGTAATTTATACAACGCCTTGTATTTATAGAGCGGCCGACGCGCGACGGCTACGATAGATTGCTTTACTACTTGACACGCGTCGATTTAGTTTACTGAAGTGTCGCTCGGTGACCTGTGTATTGTTATTAAAATCGTTGTAAACGCATTTACCTTTTTGCGTTATTATTAAGGTAAATCAACAAAACGCTACAAAATAAAATACCGGTACATTTAATTCATTCTTAACATTTTGTCAATGTTTTAATTTAATCAGATAATTAGTATACAAATTAAAACTCTTACAAATAGAGTAACTTATATTACATAATAAAATAGTAATAATTTTACCTATCTAATATGAGCAGAGAAAAAATAATTAAATTTAACTTAAAACTACTGGACGTGGTGAATTGCATACCCACCTACACCCGATTCCACGTTCACCGTGCAGTACAGAGCGCCCATAAGCCATGCTAGCCTTACGACAGTCTCAGCGATAATAGCCAACTAAAAAACATCAACTCCCATGCTACGCTCGGTCAGTTGACGCAACCCGCGTGACAATAAACGTGATGTTCGCTGTAATGGTAGTAGCATGTCTATTATCCCGTAAGACCTGTATTGCACGGTGAACGTCGAATCGAGTGTAGTACGTCGAAGTCTACTGAAGTTGTTTTAGATGAGAACCGTTATTGTAAGAAACACTTTAATTGGACCTTTCTGTAGATATTTTATTTGCCACATTTGGACCATATATTGTTCGTAAGGTACTGTGTTTCAATCTGGTTTTTATGTTTTATATGTTGTATTTTTAATATTTTGTTTTTATATGACTAAATGTTTTTTATTAGTTAATTTAAGATGTAGTTTATTTTATTTTGCAACAGCAAAGAATATCCTATACATTTTGTTAATCTTTTAAAAAAATAAAGTTTGCTCCCAGAGTAGGCTACGCATTAGTATTTTGAACAATGTTGGTCAAATAGTGATGTTTTCGATTAGTACAATTATTGTAAGAAACCCGTAAGTGCTGTCAAGAGTAAAAGATATACATTAATCTACTATTTACACCTAAACAAAACATATACATTATTGTACTATTCTTACATTGACCGACACATGATCACGCACATTAAAACAGTTTTATTGCATGTTGTTTTTTATGTTCTTTTTGTTACGTTTTACTATTAGAGTATTTCTTGGTTGAAGTTGTTTATATAACCTAAGGCTATAGTTATTCATTAGTTTTATGGAGGTAACTGTTTTTTCTTGTTAGCGAATTTTAGGATTTGAAATCGTTTTATTTCTATTGTTAATTATTTTCGTCGTAATTTGTTGTAATTTTGTTATTTGTTCAGTTTTTTGTTGCTATATTATCCAGATTGTATTTTCCAATTAGTTTTATTACCAATATAATATGTTCAGTTTTGTTTTTGTTTTCTTTGCTACTGAGTGTGATCCGTGCTATTGTAGGCGTGCAGGTTGTTCACCTTAATAATCATGCAGAATACTTATGCTCTAACTGACTTTCTAGTTGATCTTTAAAAGCAATGCCTAAAGCGGACTAGTAAATTTTCATAAAAAATCTGGTTTTATAGATTAATGATACATTTTCCTCTTCTTAATAAATAATATTGATTAGCAAATTTGAATTTTTTAAATATAATATATTAATATGAAATTAAAGGGGATAACTTTACTAATATCAAAACTATGTTACGCTTACAGTGCTAAAATAGGCCGAACATAAGAGAGAGAGAGAGAGAGAGAGAGCCACGTGAGCAACAAGGCTCGAGACGAGGCCAAAACAAGTTAACAGTAGAGTCACGTGATATAACAAAACTTGCAAATGGGTCCTATGTCGCGGCGCTTGTACTGAATATTAAGCGATGTTTGGCACGCGTAATACTCCGTCACATACTTTCATAATATTGTACCCTGCAGTTGTAATGGTTTCTGTCTTTCGTTTTATATGTCAACGTAAATGTTCTAAAATGTTGATTGGATGGCACGAAATGTGTAAAATAAATGTCACCAGATAATGTCCTAAAAATTAAAAGTATAACTGAAGCAGTCAGAATGTTCATTCCACTTTCTTAATTTGACTATAATGCGTTTCTGTTTAGTCGATCTTTTGTTGTGCATATACGGCGCACACAAAATGCTTTAATTTACTTTAAAATTCCTGTTTACAGTGTAAATTAAACACAATTTTAACAGGCAAATAAATTTACGTGAAACTGTGCACTTACTTCCTATTTATTAAATAGGATATGACCTCAAGTTGTACATAACTCAGCTGAAGCAAATTTTCTGTAATTATCAGCTGTTTGCTGTATCGTTCCTAAACTGGAATGTAGGATATTTCTGAATGGCATTTCCGTTAACAGCTGATTACATACTTTTAAATAATTGTTATGTGTGTATATTCTAACCAGAATATATGCAAGCGTACATAAGTCTTGAAGTGGCTTCCTTTAGTAGTTAAATAATTTTTTTGATATACGGGGTGGTCTATCCCTAGCGTAAATTTGTTTTGAGCGATGGAACAACATAAATACACAATTTAAAAAATTCTACTTTACACATCCACTTATTTTTTTTTTCTAAACTGTACTTTTACCCAAAAATTTCGAATTTATTGGATATTTCGAAACATTCGTCAAACTTAATACTGCCATCGTATTCTACATTAAATTTCAAGTAAGTACTAATAGGTTTTAATGAGCTAGAAACTACAAATAATCACTTATTAAATTCGTTAGAACTGTAAAGTTATAATTTTCTTTAAAAAACGGAAAAAAATATTTCATGCACAATTATTTAAAAAAATTCGTAGAGAGTAGCAAAAGGTATAAAAACCCCGAAATATCCCATATATTAGAAATTTTTGGGTAAAAAATACAGTCGGAAAAAAAATATTTTTTTAAGTGGATGTGTGAAGTAGAATTTTTTAAATTGTGTATTTAAGTTGAATTTATGTTGTTATATCACACAAAAAATGTTTTAACGCTAGGTCCACCCCGTATAAAGTTTGTTTAGTAAAGAGTATGACTATACCTACAGAGTGTCCCATAAGTCAAGTGCAAAACTTCGGGGAATGGTTATATGGGTCAAAATAAAAAATAAAAGTTCAAATAAACACAGACCAGAAAACGCTTTGTTTTCTAGGTATCCGCCATTTTTGTTTTGTTTTACAAAATAATTCTTGTCTAGAGAACGGTTTGACTGATTGAGTTCAAACTTGGCATGAAGTTTAACCTAACAATGATATATCTCAAGAAAAATAAACTATTAAATCCAATCATTATTTTAAAAATGGCGGCTATTAAAATCTAAATTACTAAAAAACCGTAAATTTTTACAAAAAATGTCGACACCCTTTTTGTAGCCCTTTTGATTCTTTTTCGGATGGTGTAACTGTCAAAACAATGAGATGAAGGATAATAACAGATGAGATAATGACAATAATAATGCAAAGTTAAAGATAATGACCGCAAATGTAGGCCTACATACAATATTGCT
>JAGFPH010023367.1:0-11983 GCA_018207615.1 Philaenus spumarius
GTAAATTAACGGTTATTCGTTAATTATTTTACGTCTTTTTTAACACGTCGGTTTTTCGATTGTAATTTACGTTGAAAAAACGTCGCATAGTAGGATATAAAGTTGGAAAACGGTTAGTGGTTAATTTTTGACGTGTGTTGTAAAACGTCAGTTTTTCGATTGTAATCCTTAGTCGAAATAACGGTAATTTTCCGTTTAAGGGTAACGATTTTATTGAAAACGAAAACAGTCAATAGAAACGCCTGCTTGTGATCGCATGAAATATTCCTGTGGTTTTAAATTGAGACATACAAATATTACTGGACAAAAACAAGAAGAAACTCATCTCTGCACTCTAGAAGCCTATACACCCTATACTGTTAACATTCTGTTGAATTTGAATTAACAGTTGGAATGGTTATAATTATGCATTAAAGGTAAGTTTTATAACAACTAATAATAATGTAATTATTTAACTATTGCAATAAATAAGTTGTATTTTCATAAAACAAAATGAAATATAAGCATAAGCTAAACATTTTTTCGATGGTACATTTTCTTACCTAATTTACATATTATGTAATTAAAATAATGAATTGTATTTTATGTAAAATAATACAAAGTAAACAGAAAAGTATTCTTCTCGGTGCAAAACAGTGCATTCTTCAGTCACTTGCAACTTGCAAACGCAAACAGTGTTCCTGTGTTGTGGCTTGTGATACAGACATCTCTTTTGACGGGACAGTTTAAAGTTTTATACAATTAATTACTCTTCAAAGTGTTAAATTTCAGGTAAGTACGTAGGCTACCTAATTTAACATTTAAAAATAACTTGGTAAACTAGGGCCTAGTTTGTGTATTGGCTATTTAAGTTAGTGTTTAGGTAATTAATTTTAGGTTATGTCGGTTTAAAAGTTTTATTAGATTATTACATTAGTTTTTAAAGACTAATTAGATGTTATATCATTTGCAGCCTAAGTTACATAAATAAATATAGATTATTTAATAATAATAACATCTTTCATGATATATGGTGTACATAGCGTACCATAAACAATAAGTAGGCTAGTTAAAATATTAGAAAAAGTAGGCCTAGCCTAGGCTAGCCTACTAGCAATCTATGACCTTCCTATTACAGAAATGTATGAAGTTCATGTAACTATATGGAAAGCCTTTTCTTTTGTAGTGTTTTCAAATTTTCTTTATTACAAAATAGGCTAATAAAAATTACATAACGTTAGGTTATGGTGTAGGTTAGTTTTATAGCTCAATCATTATTAAAAATTGCATTACATAGTTTCTACACTTACTAGGTAATAAATTACAATAAGTAGGCCTAGTAAAATTTTTGTTTTGTAGCAAATTCTAGTCGGAAAACATGTAAGCAATTAGGCCTACTTTTATTAAACAAAATTCTGTAGCTGCAGCTGAGTTACGGTTTAAGGTTTACCTTCTTATCTAGATGGTAGCCTAGTTGACAAGGTTATTTGGCGGAAGTTTACTATTCGACCCTAGGCTAACCTATTGTAACAGAAATGCAAGAATAATAATAAAAAAAAACCTAAAAGGTTCTAACCTATAGTATTTAGTCACAGTATGTTTACATGTACCTATTCAACATTTAACAGTATAATGTAAAACAACGTCGTTGTCTGCAAAAATATTAGGCTAGGGTCGAATAGTAAACTTACGCTGGTTTTTCTATGATCGTCACTGAATTAGCCTAATTGGGTAAGACTTACAACACGCCTCCTTGCAATATTGCTGCAGAGGTAGGCTAACTTAACACCATGTTAGCAAGAAAATTATGTATAATGTTTAAATGTTTATCATATTGTTTTTAATTACCTATAGTATTAAACGTAACAACAAATCTAATTAAGCCTATTAATAACAATTAAGGTAGGCTAGGCCTATTAAAAAAACCCTTTAAAGTAAACTTAAGTTAACTTACGTCTCGGTAAGTTATGTTAAATAGGCCTACATGTGAATTAATACAATACGGTAATACGACACTGCTTTACTTCCCTATCCAATGCTTTTACCGGAAAAATAAAGAGTTAGTACCGTGGGTAAGTTACATAAATTGTAAAATTGTAATAAAAACAAACTTAACTAGTTATCGTTTATCGGGATATATGAAAATATAACACTTTTTATCAGACGATTAATATAAACAGGGTACCGTAGGCCCTAACTTATAAATAATTTTGTCAATATTATTTAAAGACATAACACCAGATTACAACCTACTCTCTAAGAAATAATGCAATTGTATTTACCATATGTATGGGGTCATAGCTTGTTTTTAATGTTATACACATAATATATCCCATTTATAATAAGATAAAAACATAAAAAAATATCATCAAATGTAAACAATGTGTATAATTTTATTGCAGTTAATACTTGCGCTAAACAAATGATTCAATTAGGCCTATATGACCATTATTATTACATGGTATAGCCTGCATATAAAATTCAATTAGAGGGTCATTTCATATGTCAAATCAACAGTTTTACTACATTTTGATCCTGACAATTTCAGAAATCAATATAATTTGGCAGGGAGGTTGCCTTTATGTGTAGAATAAGAAAAATACAAAATTTTATTAATTTATCTCTATTGGTTAGTGAGTTATGACTACATGAAATTCCCAAAAACGCACGTACTCGAAAACTTAAAACTTAAATTGTGCCTCTCCTACTGAAGATACAGAGCTGGAAAAAATGTAATTTTGTAGCATTTTTCATGGCCTTTAATATGGCATACAACACAATATAGTAACTTATAAGAGGAAAATTATTTTTCAAAATCAACTAAAATTTTTTATTTGGAATTTTTCAAAATGCGCCGGTTTTAAAATTTTGAAAAAAATTAGAATGAACCTTTATATACTTATAAACATATATTGTAAATTTAAACTTGGGATCACAATGGGTTCTAATATAAAACTTTGTTCATAAATAGGCTTGCATAGGTCTCTCAAGAAAAATTATACTTAAAATCGATAAAACTATATAACATTTACTCTAATTTATTTTTATGTAAAAAGCAACTTAAATCTATATATACAAAAACTTCTATGTTGGACTTTCATAACACTACAAATCATTTATGTAGTCATTAGCCTATATGCTTTAACTATTTTACTTGTTTCTTGTTCATTGAGGTTGTAAACTCTTCCCGCTGGGGGTCACTGAATTTACTTTACATAAGACATGATTTGCTGGAAGTCACAACACATCTTGTCTTGAAGGATAAGAGAAAGAAGCTGATGGACCAGCTGGGTGCAAGAAAGAAAACTTGACCTCATCAGCTGCTTCTTCTTTAGCCAAAACATATTCCAACCACCACTCATTCTCATTTATTATGGTTACATAACCACTTATTTCCTTGATTCAAAGTTGGTCTTGTAATGCAGTTACTTTTTCAATTGATGAATCATTTAAAAGTGAAGCTTCAATGATGCCTCAGCCTCGTCATCAAATGGCTCTTTGACATTAGTGAAAAGTTTTTTTTCAGCGCAGAATTGCTTTTTTAAATTTTAGTTGAAGAATAAGTTTTAGATCTACCCAACTTTCGTTTATCAATAGGTGACTCACCTAAGTCATGGAGAGAAGCATTTAATGTATTCACTACTGCTAATGGCGATGAAAAGTTATGGCATTCTGGATCAAAGTTGCCAACCGCATTTAACGTACTCACATTTTCTGATAGTACTTTAACGTACTACTATAACTATGTTTACTACTTTATTGTAGGTTAGTTATATATTATTTATAATAGTCACCATTAATTTATGGCTGTGAATGACATAATTTTTATTTGTTATAAAATAACCACTAAGCTATTTGTGAAACCAAACTTGCAACCTACAAAAAATGACAATTGGTTGTTGTAGACAAATTCTTAATTAATCTGGCAGCTTGATTCTAAGTGTTAAGTAATTTAATTAAGAAAAAAGTTTACTGTAGTCAAGATAAAGTCAATAAATATCCAATGTACCGTAGCCTACAAGTTCTCTATTACAAACTAAAACTTTGTCATTACAGTATTTGTTAAAAGATTTATTTGAACAGACATGAGCTACCAATACAAGATATTGGCAAACTAACATTCGCAGCATTTAGATATATACAACATGTAGAATTTTCAAAACTATTCTGCAAAGAGTGTCGAAGAGAAAATAAAAATTGTAAGATTTAAACATAAGGTAGGCCTACAAAATATAAAAACAAGCTAGAACTGGGCGTAAAAAGATACAATCTATAAAGGGATGATATTGTTGCAATTTTTGTAACCCACACCAATATCAGATTTTATATAAACATTTACAGTAATTCACATACAAACTATATTATGATTTCTTAGATATTTAACAACATAATTATAAAAAAACAATTGATATCAAGCGTTTGGCATCAGCCCCAAGTAGCCTACTATTCTTATTTCATTTACGGTATCTTAAGAGTAAAATTAAAAGACAAACTAATATGTATAGGTACCATACTAAGAATGTGTAGGACAAAATTTGAATAGGGATGGTGATAAAAAATTTGATAGTTCAAAAAAGAAGATATAATAGGCCCTAATATGGTACGGTTTTTATAACCAAAAACAAAGAAAAACCAGATTAGAATTTATTAAATACTGCAAGTATTTTGCAATATAGATAGGTGTCGGTAATGTACAAATTCTGCATTTATTTTCAAGTACTGTACTGTAATGTATCATTTCATTGCAGCCTATTTAAGATCATAAATACATATATATTAATTAATTCTAAACCTGTGTATGATAATAATCTTGAAAGACTTATGCTATTCCAGTGGTTTTGTTTATTAGCTCAAAATTCATATCAATCTTTCTTTGAATGTATCATTAATAATTAATAATGTATTTAGTTATTATTATCAGACCAGTGGCATATTTTGATTAAATACTATGTATTTTTATGTTAATTAATAGTTTTAATACAAAAGCACAAATTTATCAATTTTGATAGTTTTAATTACTTTTTAAGAATAAGGACTATATTGGCAAAAACACTAAAATTAATATGTAATAAAACTTAAGTGATTTCAGTGGAAATATTTTGTTTCAGAGTCATTTTTTGTGTGCTGTTGAGGACCAATACAATTTATAACATGTGACAGGAAGCCACAAAGGGTTATGAAAATGATTTTAAACTGATGTGGCTCGAAATTATAATTTTGCAGGAAGAGCACCTTCAAGTTGTCTTCCAAATAATGTTGTTGAAGATTATTTCCTTCATTGTAGCTAGGTATGTACCACATCTTTATGAGGTTATAGTAGTAGGTTATTGTAGTAGTGAATATGTAGGCTACTATAGCTAACTTATTCTTTCTTAGGAAATTAAGTTTAAAAAAAAACTATGGTAATCTCCCCTTTTTCGTCAGGTTGCATGAAAAATATTACTAATTTGTTCGCCCATGGTTTAAAAGACCGAGCCAAGGGAATAAGCAATAAAAGTAATATACAAACTTAGTTGAACAAGTTTTTTTACAGAAAGTTAGTCTAGTAACTTAATTGGCTATAAATGGTTATGTTATATTACATTTTTCTAGTTATGAAATTAAATTTATAAAATCTTAAAACAAAAAACTATCTAAGGTAAAATTATATTAGACTTTTATATTTTTTTAAACTAGATTGTTTTAGTCTGAATTGAATTTGATTGTCTTTTTGTTTGTTCACTAATTTTCTGGTCTGCTTCTCTATCAACTACAGCACACTGGTTGCAGTAGCTTGTCGTGTGCTCTTTACAAACATATCTATTGCACTCTGCACAGGTGACTTTCGATTTGCACGCCAGGAACAGTAACAACACTTAAAAACACACGCCTTGCTATATTTATCGTAAGTTTAGTATTCTACATAAAAATTATAATTGGCGGGCAAATCAATATAATAAACAATTTTATAGTATCGTGGTTTTTAGCAAACAATTATAGAAGAAAGACCGATTAAAATAATAATCTTAAATGTTGACATTTACGAAATTTTAGATTTGGTTACATGTGTATCACATTTATCATGACTTGCCTTCCTGTGGCACCTGGAGCTCGGGGACGCCTGTCCTGTTGGGTTCCCACCAGTTTCTTGATGTTCTGTTTCAACTGTTTCTGCAAATTTTCGATCTTTGAAGCAAAAAAGGCATGGAGAGGTCTTTTGCAAGTCTTTTAAGAAATTGTTTTCTCAGTTCATCATCATTAGTATTAGCCACATGTAGGTATAATATAAGAATTAACTCCAGCAATATTTAGAAGTGCGAAGAACAAAGCCATAGACCACCTGTTGGTTTTTCTTTAGGAATGAGAAGACTTCAAGGCCCCTGACAAATACAACAATCCGAAAAACGCCTTTATCTCAACATTAGTAGTATCCTTGGCATCCCTTTCTCTGGCATAGTTTGGTCTGAGCTTCGCTATTTGAATATTAGTAAATCTAACAATATCATCGGTAAAAAATAAACTGAAACAGTCTCGTGGTTCAGTAGCATTTCTAGCAACACTCCGAGGCCCAGGCAAATGTATTCTGAGAATATTGTGAGGAGCATGTCTTACGACTTGAGGTGGATTGCATAAATACCATTTGGTGGCTTGGTTTCTTCCTAGAATGTAATTTGTGTTTCTGGTAACATCATATATAGGGACAGTCACAGGTGGTTCTTCCTCATCGGCCAACAACTCCGTGTCAGTATTGTGGTCGCTTTCCTTTGGGAATCATCACTTCCGTCATCACTTTCACGATCAGAAATATTCAGTTCTGTCTCGGCTTCAAGTAGTAACCTTCTAATAAACTCTTCTTCTTCACGATTCATTGTAAAACATCAACACTGAATTAACTATGAACAATTTTAACAAGAAGAACAAGTCACACACGGTTAAACAGACCGTGTTTTCGACATTCACAAAGAGTTGCGCACGGGAATATCGACCAAGCACCAGACAATACGCACAGAACTAGTTGAAGACTGCGGCTAGACTGACGATCGATATGGCAGCTTGTAGGTGATGAGAGTGGTGAAGCTGTGAAAAAAATGGCTGTGTTCGAGCGGGAAACATTACAGGTAGAGCATAACGTCTAAGCGCCCGGTCGAATAGACCGTGGCGCGACCAATTAAAGGTTAAAAACACTCTGGTAATAGAACTAAAAAAAAATTAAAAATCTATTTCTCGGCATGAAATCGTGTAGGCATATATATTGTTTTATTAAATCTTTAATCGGTATATTTGTGTATAGCTTAGTCATATATGTACTGTCAATTTGTGATTTATTACTAAAATTGTCCAATTAAAAATAAGCTCTTTTTTTCTCAGGAAATAAAAGAAGTAATTTAAAGGTCAAAATTATATAGGTAATAGTAAAATCTTTTTACAAATAGTTAAGTAATTTTGTACATTAACCCAAATATGGACATGATCATACAAACTTTACCTCATTATTTTATAAGTATAAAATTATAGATGATTATAAATCCTAATTCCAAGATGAAACCTAAGGATCTATATCACTTACGGAAGAACGCTTAAAAGATCTTTAAAAGTTACATTCGATGCGGTAGGCCTAAATGGTATGGTAGGGCTACGATACAAACAAAAAATAACTAAAGTACAAAATAACTAAAGTGCTTAATGTACAACCTAATTTACAAAATAAACGTAAAATTAAACTTACCTACTGATTATGAATAAGTTTAATTTACAAAATAAACATAAAATTAAACTTACCTACTTATTATGAAAAAGTTTAAATAAAAAAAAAAAAACAATTTCTGACTGAGTACAAAATTTGCTTCCTCAAATACTATCATAAAATGGTTTATTGGGTTACACAGCAGTTGGACTGTATCATGACGCCCATACCCATGAGTAGAAAGCTCC
Source organism: Philaenus spumarius (assembly GCA_018207615.1). Lineage (NCBI taxonomy): Eukaryota > Metazoa > Arthropoda > Insecta > Hemiptera > Aphrophoridae > Philaenus > Philaenus spumarius. Next base: position 7,891 of record JAGFPH010023367.1, read on the forward strand.
AATACGTTAAGGAAAATATGTATATTATTAATTATAGTAAATTATTTTTCTTGTAAGAGATTTATTTAAAAGTAGTATTACATAAAAATGGTTTAGCACTAGAATATGTTTTAAATGTTATGCACCATTTGATTATAAATATACTTATTTAATTTTTTACAAGAGTTTAAGCATTAGCTGCTGGTCACTACTTAGTGGGGCCTCTAGGCGCGGTGTAGCTTTGTGTATTTTTATTGACGGAGTAAAGGTACAGACTCATTGCTGTGTGGGTGAATATTTCGCCTGAACAGCCAAATTGGCTTCCCAAATTTTATGGGGGGTTCATAAATTTCCCTGGACGGACTCCTTTAGTCGAAGGAGGGGAGGGTATGCTTGATCCCATACCCCTGGTCTAGCCCCCCCTAGAAAATATCCTATTGGCTCTACTCATTTTAATATCCCAAAAATATGTCATTTAGATGAATTTATTCAAACCAATGTTTAAATCATATTTATAAAAATCATATTGTTTTCTGTCTTGAAAAAAAGTTAAGTATGGGTTTAGTAGGCTACAGTAAACAAAATAATATGTATAGTTTAAAAGTGTTTTTTTAATATTATTTCCTGCTTTTGTTTACAGGCAAGTTTTTGTATAGAGCTATAATCAAGGATTTATTTTTTTATTTACGAGTGGTATTTTGAACCTGAATTAGAATAATTTCTTTGTGTTGAGTAAGTGTATAATAAGCTTTAGGAACTGAAGTCTACTCTGCAGCATTTCTTGATTGTTATATCTATCATTTATTTTACCTTTTACTAATATAAATATTACTGCATATTTCTGTTACAGTTTTCGTACAAAGGCTATGAAAAATAAAGATATTATGACCCAGCTCAAAATAGAAGAAGTTATGAAATATTGGCTAAAATATGCTCCATTACGGGTACTTAATCAGCAAAAGAAAACGTACAATTGTCTTTAGTTGAAACATTTAATGTTCAAGAATTTTCACAGTAAATCTTTATTGGCTATCTATATTGGACTGTTTGTCTATTTTATACTCAATTTGTCAACTCAGGACCTAAGATTGTTTCATTCATAGTCCTAATTTTACCTACATTTAAATATAAAACACTTTTTTATATGGTAAACATTGAGTAAACAATGTTAAGAACAATAAATTAGTTTAAATTATAAAAAATACACACAATAAATTAAACATAAAGTTATCGAATTAATTTCAATATTTTCATTTCAAACGGTTTAAAATAAATTGTAATATGCCACACCAAAAACCTGAAAGTGAAATAATAAGAAAAGAAGAGGAGGCATTCTCCTATGGCAAAGTCAAAACATAGTTTTCTTGAAATGTAATGTCTTATTTTACAAAAACTAGCAAGGATATAAAATATGTGATATTTTCGTAATTGCAAATAACAAATTCTAAAGAAACACATACTAATTGTATAACTACAAATTTGTATCTCAATAATAACACAGCAAGTATCGAATAAGAAACTTAAGTATCGTGCAATAATTAATTTATTCTTTAGTTTAACTGTATTCATTAGATAGAATGTACATTTGGAAGCAGTTTGTAATAATAAGTTTCTTAAAAATTATGACTACCACTATATATTTTTTTTCAGCTTAAAGTCATGTCTATTTGGAGCATCTATTATGCCCTATGTTGTTTTTTACATTTACAGAAATATAAGATCTTCACCTTCAATAAAAAAATATTGAAGGTAATAAAATATGTCTATTGTAATAAAATATGTTTTATAAAATGTAGCTTTAATTTATTTTGTATTCCCATGTTCCTTTAATGCTAATTCGGAGGCATAGTAACTTATTTCTTTATGTGCTGATCCAAGTTTTTATTCATGTTCTTCCTTTGATAAATGAGACAGAAAAAATATAACATTTCATTTTTGTTCTTTTTATAATTTTTATTGCACATAAATTTTTACATTTATGTTTTTATAATTTTTTTTTAAATTTGGGTATAAAACAAGAAGTAAAATGTTAGTTTTAAGAAAGTAATAAATACAAAATTCATCATATGTTTGTGTTTGCTTCACTGAACCAAATATGTTATATAAATACCTTTAATAGGTATGTTATATGGTAATGATTTGTTATATAAATACCTGAACAATTGGTGAAATGTGTGTCATCGCTTAAACAGTGGCTAAAGAAAGTAATGCGAGCAATAATCATGCAAAACAAAGGTAGGCCTATTTATATAATACAAAATTAATATATATTTTGTGGAAATCTTAAACGTTAATTAATTATGGTATATTGTCAAATTTTATTTGTTTGACTTTATTTACTAGGGAGACCCCTGCGTGCTCCTCACGCCAACCCCCAATGAAACCTTCTAAAAACATATGTTATGTTTTATTTATAATAAAAGTGTAGGATTAATAATAACCTCAAAACTAAGATGGTAAATAATGTTAAATGTTCAAATTAAATTATGTCTTATATTTTATAGCAGCAGTTGTAATAATAGTAAAAGAAACCAGCAAGGCTCAGGTCTACACTTTAAAACCCTAACCTAAAATCTAGAAATACAAAAATAATTGCTTCAAATTTTAAAATCAGCTGTTAATGGAAATATTGGAGCAAACAGCTAGTTATTTTATTCAATTGGTTGCTATGGTAATAAATGTAAATACATGTGTTGGTTTATCATTCTAGGCCTAACCTAAGATTTTTTTCCAATTAAATTTACAAATATTAAAATAAAAATGGTTTTTATCGAAATGTTACTCAGGGATAGTGTTAACTATTTTTTTCAATCGGTTCAGTAGTGCCAGAGATTACCCACTTACATACAAACAAACAAAAAGAGAAACTTTACCTCTTTATAATATTAGTATAGATTGCAACATTAAATGTAAATACCATACATTTATCCGGGCCATAGATAATCTACATTAAAGACTGACTTTAATAAATACACTGCAAAAAGTGGTAAGTATATATTTATTTTGAATTATGTATAGGCCTAAGTTTAAAAAAAATCAATATCAATTAAGATTTTATAAAAACTAACTGATGTAGGCCTACATTAAATGTTTCTTTTATCAATGAAATTAGTGTGTTGTATTAAAATAAAATTGTCTTTCTTTATGGTAGTAAAATGACTAATAAATGGTTGATTATTCCTTGGCAAATAAATATAACATATGCAACAATTAATTGGGGGATGTAATTATATAAATGAGGGAAATGCAATGTCTTCCATGTTTAATCATATTTTGACAGATAATTTTTTCAAAATATGACAAAATTTGAAAACACTTTCCCATTTTAGATAATCATTCTTCAATGATTTGTATCTAGATTATTTTTATTGACTGGAATAGTTATGTATTTTTAGTAGTCATTTTACCATTCTAATGGATCGTCATTTTAACGTTTTAGTGTAACGTCTATTTACCGTTCTGGATCACGTCTTTTTACCGTTTTGGAAGAACGTATATTTGCCGTTTTGAAATAACGCCTTTTTACCGTTATGAAGCAACGTCTATTTCTCGTTATAGAACAACGTCTTTTTACCATTGTACAGTAACGTCATATTTCCTAGTTTTCAACGAGTTTTTAGCTAAAATATAACGTCTTAAGATGACGAGAATCTAACGATTTATTTACGCCACCTCAACAACGAGGTTTAGACGTCTTTTTACCTAATCTTTAACTATTTTGCAACGTCTTTTTAACTATCTTATCGCTGTGACATTTGGGCGGAATATTGACGTATCATTAAAACCGTTTCTTGACGTTTCGGCTAAACGTGTTTTCCACGGCAATATGACATGCTTGTGCTACGTGGGCTGGTATATACTCTGCTATATACACAAATTTTTGGACGCGGTGCGCCTAGAAGTAAAAACTTCAAAAACCGATAACGATTTTGTTTCATTTCTCTATTTACACTTGTAAATCACCATTTCAAAATTGATTTATTATACATTTTTGAAGTGATAACTTCTATTGGCCTGTTGGGCACTTTCGACTTGGCTATGTTTTCGAAATCTCGCGTCACGCCAGATTTCTCGCGAGATCTTGCATCACGCCAGATTTCTCGCGAGATCTTGC
>JAGFPH010023368.1:0-11982 GCA_018207615.1 Philaenus spumarius
CGTTTAAATTGATGATTGAAAATGAAAACAAGCCTAAACAATAAGGATAACTTTTTAGTCAAATAATAATTAATTTTGTACTCACCACGTTTAGTGCTTCCAACTATGTTCTTGTGGCGCAAAACTTTCCACGTTTGCTCCTTTGTCTCTTCACTGAAAAAAGAAAAACATTCTGCGTAAGTCTTATGAAATATTGTTGAAAAGATTCTTTGTTATAATGTAAATTTTGTTGTCATGTACAATGTTTGAATTTAATTGTTTATTGTGAAGTCAGGATATATATTTACTTTTGTAAGAAACTATATATTTTATAAAAATGAAAATGTTTTATAGTTTATATAAATAAAGTAGGTAAAATTAAAACTTGTTTTGAATAATTTATTTATTTTATAGATTTAATCAATCTGCACGCATAGATGAACTGACTGAAAGTTGCTGACATAATATACCATGCTGAAGCACCAATACACTTGATCAGTAAAATTATTTCATCGTAAAACTATTTGTAAAACTGTCGGCCTCATCAGATTTTAACTGAGTGCAATGTATGTTTGCACATTCATCATAGAAACAGTATTGCATGCCTCCAGGAAAAATGATTATTATATTACTTCTGTTCAGGGGCGCACCATGGATTTGTCGAAGGGACTCCTCGAAGCACAGTTTTAATGAATCACACGGGGTTTATGAAATACTCCCATCAAAATGGGGGTTCCACAAATTTTGTCAATATGCGATTTTTAAAACACATTTTCAGCCCTTGATACAAAAAACCCATGTTATGTAGTTTTTACATGTAAATCACTGTTGAGCTGAGCCTTATCTAGGAAAATCCATAAAATGTTTCATTTGTTGTACTTTTTACATAATATTTTAAAATTTATGCACTTCACTGTACATACTAAGCTGTTAGTACACATTTTTTGGTAAAAAGTCACAATCAAATATTATAATGAATTAATTACCTTAAAATGTTACATGTTAATTGTTATTACATGTTTTGAAGTCGTAACTTCATCATCAGATACTATCTTGTTTGTTCTTTCACACTGAAGAACTCGTCACACATTAAAACATTTTTAAACACACAACACTTACACTAACACAAAAATACATTAACACAATCATGTCTAATACCGGTGTGCGTTCTGACATGTCCAGCAAAGAACTGCCGGTAAGAGCGACCAGAAAGAAAGTTGATCATTCAAAATGTCTTCTGGTTTATTTATGAGTGCTCTATAAATCTCGAAGATGCTCTATAAATTTGTACAGTGCAACGTGCATTCCGTATTAAGTTCGAATGTAATCCTCCAAATGATAATAACATCCCTAGATGGTGTCATCAGTTTGAAGACACTGGCTTTGCAAAGGGAAAAGTACCGGACGACCAAAAGTGATTGAAGAACAAGTTGAACGAGTGAGAGAGTCTTTCAAGCGTAGCCAATAAATCAGTTCGGAAGGATAGTCGTGAATTAGTAATTCCACTGACGTCTGTGTGAAGAGTTTTTAGAAGATGCTTACAAGTACGTCCTTATCGTTTGCAGTTGTTACAAGCTCCTCAACTTTGCAAATGATATGTTGCTGCATGACGATGAAGTTTTTCTGGATCGTGTTATCTCATTTCTTCATTGTGATGAATTGATATTTCACATAAGAGGACAAGTAAACACATTTCTTAATGTGCACATCTGTAGGTCAGAAAATACCCATAAGATGGTACAATTGCAACAAAACCCCTTTAAAATGAATGCTTTCTATCTCAGTGGAAAGTTTATGGGATTTTCTTTTTTTCTGAATCAACTATAACTGGTGTTAGGAAGATGGTGTGCAGATGAGGTATTGTAATGACTCACATGGTGAGAACTAATGTCGGAAATTGTCAATGAGCACCGATCGTGGTCCCCAGAACACGTTTTGGGGTGTCATTAGAAATTTAATATATGTGTTCGCACTCTATTGGCCATATTTTATGTCTGATTCGGTCCAAATTTGGTACACACATTTTCTACATCGCTCAGAAAAGTTTGCTAGCCAAGAACTGGAAGCAAGTTTTCGACCAAAATTGACAAATTTTATATTTTTGTTTTAGAATGAAACTTTTGGGGTTCTATAAAAAAATATAGGAGATTATTCTGCACATTTTGTGTTTTTACACGACTTTATAACCCGTTTGGTACCCCCAAAATCGATCAAAATTTAAAATACCATAAAAGAACCCAGTTTAATTCCAAATGTTGATTTTACCATGAGGGCAACTCCTGATCCGAGGCTGACGGCCGGGATGCAACCTCGTGAAGCGAAGCAGTCCATAATTGGAACGAAATAGCTCGTAAACTGGAGGATGATGTGCAAAAAATTCTACTAATATATTTTATAAACGGAAGCAATGCCTACAATGAGTAGACCATTTTTCCAAATAATTGGTTCAAACCCTAAAAAATATAAACTTAATTTTTTAAATTCGCTCAGCTCACATCAGCGGTTCAGTTGTGTGGTCGAATTATTATTTTAAAACCACCTAAATGACTCCCTTAATATGACAAATATTTCATCCGTTTAAACGGTTTAAACCATGGATACTAGAATACACGGTAGGGGTCACGTGAAGGTACCTGCCGCCTGGCTCGGAGACGTGACGTCACCATGGACCCACCGCCTTGCCGCACTGTATACAGACTACACAGTCCACAATGTCTTTCGCTATTCGAACACTAAAATGCGTAACCTGCAGCCTTCAATTTCGTTATATATTTTTAATACTTAGGGACGAAAGTATAATTTTGCAGGCCAGTACGATTTTATATCGGTATATACATTTATTAATATTAAAAGTGCCCTAACCATGCCGTTACTCTTAAGTTTTGTGTAATAATCACTAGAGTTTGATGAAATCCCATGTGTACAAATTTTTAAACGATTTTTTTATTCAATGCAAAGTTTGATCAAGTTTGACCTAAACCGTAACATTTATAAAGATGTAATTCGTTTATACTTATCACTGAGTATAAGTTGACCATTTATTTATTTCAGAAACAATTTATATAATTTTTATTTTAACAAGCCATTTGTCCATGAGAGCTGTCCATTGTCTGCTCCAACCACCTTCATCAGTCTTCCCCACTAGATATTTTTTTAAATATATTTTACATGTAATTGTTTCTGAAATAAATGTTTTACCAGTCTCAGACTCCAACCAACACCTTGTAAAACCAAGGTAATATTTCTAAGGAAATTTTACAAGAAAACTAGTTGAATATTATGATTGCAGATCTGTCATGGTTAAATAATATTTAGAGCAATGTAGATATCATTTTCTGAAAAAATTGTTTATATATCAATAATAGTTTCTTATCAGAAAATTAATTATTAAAATTGTGGAAAATATTTTGTAAATTAATTAATAATAAAAGAAATAAAATATTGTTTTACATGAGTAAGTACAATACATATAACCAATTCACTTGTATATATAATCAATTTATGTATATGTTTATATCATCCAAATTGATATCTTCAGACTTTTGTTACTTGTAGAAGAACGCCCAGAAATGAATAATTATAATATTTAAAGATCATCATAAAAAGCTATTATTAACTAAGGGAAACTGAGTTAATTGGTCTGAAATTGTATTGTAAACGTACGAAGAACACATTTGGTAATTGTTTTCAATTGATAGTTTGAATCAATACTGCAAGAACTCTCTACACACCAGATGCACATCTTCTTTATCCAAACATTAGTAAAATATTACATTTAGTGAGCTTCAAATCTCAATGAACATTATATTGTAATATTTTTTATTTTAACTTATTTATTATGTATTTTATAGTTCTAGTTTCACTTTTTTTCCCCCACTACTTAACTCTTTGTTTAGCTACCCAAAAGAAAGTTTGGTTAGTTTTTTAACATCTACAACCTAATTCTTATAATCTTCTGTTTATATAATTCTTTATAATAAGAAAATATCATAAACTATAAAATTTCAAAAATTTTAATATATGGAACGTTTTTGTAAAATCACAAATGTAAATTTCAAGCAGATAACAATTATTATATATGAATACGTTAATATTTAAAGTTAATTGTTCAATTAAAGTGTAATAATTATTAACATAGTTTATCTTAAACCTCAAATAATATATGTTCTCAATCGATAAGTAAATCATTAATTATTTACTTTTCATAAGTGTCTGGCAAACGTACTATGCATCACAAAAGCAAAATACAAACTCATTTGAGGTTTTTCAGGAGAGTTATCAGTAAATGGTGATCAAAAATAAATCTAAATTATTACAATATTCAACCTACTCTACAAAATGGAAAAAACCTATTATTTTGTCTATCCATGTATGTCATTCAATTTGAACACGTTCCAGACAAAAATGAGTTGGTCTTATTTAGTGCCATTAAATAATAGTTTCAAACTTGTCCTTGTTTATGTATCTGATACATTTTACTTTAACTCAATCTCCATATGTAAGGTACCTACGCATTTATTTTTAAATTCTTACTGTAAACACAACGAATTTGGACATTAATTTCCTACTCACCTCTGCCTACTAATAGAGGGGATGGAGCGTTGTTTTAAACAGTACTTTATTCTCCACAGAGCAATAATTTATATGTGCCATTTAACCTTTTAAAATCAGCAATAAAAATATAGGTGGCATTTTAAATAAAGAAACACTATGAAGTCATAGCTTTTTCGTAGTTAAATTTTTGATACAAACTTTTTATATGTTTAATATATATATATATATATAAAAAATAAAAACGAAAGAAACTTTTAACAATGTAAATTATGTAATTTCGTAATAGTCAAAGTCCAAATTTACTTGAATCTAATAAGTAGTTTAGAGTCAAACCATTGTAATAAAAATGGTAATTGCAACGAATTTGGAAACAAACAACAGAAGTAAATATCGCATCAAAAGAAGCTAGTAAGTTTAGACGTTTTAATGAAAATTAAATAGAAGATATTAATGTTAACACGGTCGAAGTAGAAGTTAATGCTTTTAAAATTGCCCTAAATAAAATATATATAATTTATAAATACAAAACCAGGACTCATTAATTACTTATCTATTTAATATAAGTATACGGGCGGCAGGCAGCGTGCCGGGAGGGAGGGTTCAGAGTGCCGTCGCTGGCACGTGAGTCTACTGCGCATCCTACTCATGACCCCTACCGTGTATTCTAGTATCCGTGGTTTAAACCATAGTAGAGCAATGAAGATTTTTTTTAAAAGGTTTTCAATAACATCGAGCATTAATACAAGGTGAATTAGAAGGGGTGAAATAGGGATTGCAGGAAAAAATCTCCTTCAGTAGGCAGAAATCAATTCCGATCAAAGTTATTGTAAACCTTCTAAATCAATATAATTATATAATAAAGGCGTGGTTTATCCATGCCAGCCGCTAAAACGTCTGAACCCACCACGCAACTCAATGGGAGTTTTATGGTATGGTAGTCCTCCATCTCCCGTTCAGAAGAAGGTTTCGGTTTGAAACTTCAGGGGTTAGGTTTGGAGATATGGGTGTTAAAAAAACGCATCTCACCAGGACTTCTTATGGGAAGTCGGTGAAGCAGCTGAGAATCATGTGCCAAAATGGCCGGGATTTTCAAAATGTTCCTGAATGTTCTAGAAGCTTCCAGAGTATTCCTAGAATATTCCAGAGTGTTTTAAAATGTTCGAGAATGTTGTAGAATGTGTCAGATTGTTATAGATCTTCCAGAAGGTTCTAGAGTGTTCCAGACGGTTCTGGACCATTGAAGGGGCATCCTGTTCGAGAACATTCTAGAACATGGGCTACGAAGCTACAAATGGACCTAAAACTAGGCACATAGTTATTTATATTAAAGACAAAACATTTGCATTTCGATTATTTGTGTCTATGGTATGAAATATTTTAGGTAAAATGTATTCATAGACGTGAAATAGACTTCAAACTGGCAGAAATAATTAATGGTTTTTGCGATTACAGGCGCATAGCTGACCATGTATGTAAACCTAAGGGAAACATAGATTTATTTGGACGAAACTCACTATAAGTTGTTGGGCCAATGACCTCTCGATATTTGCCTGATATTTCTTTGATTAGTTTATTCATATCTGCGAGCGAAGCGGCGGGTACACCTGCTAGTATTATCTAGAACTTTTGACTGTAAAATGTTTGAAACAACCAACCATTATGAGGTTGCAAAACAAATTATTCTTTACTAATCAGTAGACACAATATCCATCGAGACAGTAGAAAATTGTCTAAGAGAACGCATCAAGGGCGGTCATTTTCTTGACGCCGACTAAGACACTTTCTTCCCGTAAGACACACAAAATTTTTCCTCAAGGTTTAGTTTTACTAAAAAATTTTAATTTTATTATGAAAGACACTTTATTCAAATATGGACATTCATATTTACAAAAACCATTGAGAATTTATTTATTTATTTTATTTTTGTATTTATGCCAAGTATACACAGACACGAAAGTTCATTATGCATTGTTGTTTCAGCAGTTGTTTTACTAGCATATGATTTAGCGGATGGAAAAGTGCCCATATAGAGAGCATTGAATGTACTTTACAGCCCGCATATAGGCGGATGACAAAGTTAACTCTATGCTTTTTATATGGACACTTTTCCGCCCTCCGGATGATAAGTTGTTCTTTTACCCTGTTAGTGGGGCAGAGAAGACTTCTTAACCCTTAACTACTATCATGAGGTCAAATTTGACCCTATCTCATATTTTTCAAATTTAAATGCACTTGTCCTGTCAGGAATGACCTGTGTTCATTTATCTTACCTAATTAGCCATCAATTGAGTCTTAGCGTGGTCTTTTAACCTTCTGTGTACCTGTACGAAGCGTTTGGGGTCAAAATAGTCCCCATGGCAGAAGCTGCATTAGATTTTTTTCTCTCAAATCATTTTTGTAGTTTTCTTTTAAATTGTTTTTGTGTTTCAAGAGGCATTTTGTCTAAGAGGAAATGATAAAAAAATATCAACAGGTATGTTCCAATTGCAAAAAAAAAACATGTTTGCAAGAACCATAGCCATCTCATTGTGATGTGCGGTGCATGCCAGTAATGAAAATACTTAGTAAAACTGCATGAACTTTGTGCTGGGGCATTTTTGTTATAGAATAAGAATAAATGTATTACAACAAACTATTTTTACAAACAAAAGAAATACATTATTGAACCATGTTGTAAAAGCAACCCCAACTAGTTAAAACCCAATTACTGAGGCGCCATCTTTACCAAAATAAAATAAGTTATGCCTAACCTATGAAACAATCAAACAAACAAAACAACCAAATACATGTTCAAACACATATGTACAGTACCCTCAGACTAGGCCTAATGGGTGTGTCATCCCTTCTATTTCTCCCCCAACTTGCCTTGGTGGGTCAACCAATTCCTAGAAATTAGGTTCACAAATTACATTTAATTAAGAAAGTTACAACTCCATAAAGGCATGCATCTCTCTTCATTATAGTTTTACCTACTCCTCTCAGACACACTCCAAGATTGAGGCTACTGTACAAATAAATAATAACTAAAAAATAAAAACTAACACACTACACCTAACTGTTGATTCCCATCGAAACTTGCAAACCCACAATCAACACTGGTTTAATATAGACAAAGTTTTCCTATGAAACTTCGATAAACTCCAGGAAACATCCACCCTGTGAGCGACCACATTATACAGAGCAATTGATGAGTTCAGCGGCAACGACGCATGAGTATTGGTTAAGCCGGGTTTACACTATGTAGTAAAACCTGCTATATAACTTTTGCTATATGTAGCAATGTTAGAAGTAGCAAAAGCTATATTTATCAGTTTTAACCAAAATGGACTCATGTTACATGTAGTAAAAATAATGCAGCAGAGTAGTTTCATAGAAGATGTCGAGGAGGAAGGATCAGTTAATAGCGGCAGCAATTACAGTGTTTTTGGCATCTCACAGAAGAAAACAAAAGATTTGGGTGCGTCTATCGCTACAAGTCAGGCAAAGTACAGTGGGAGTGATTTGTTAAATGACTTGAATGCTGGTGTTTATGACATAAAACCCTCATTGTGTTAAGAAATAAGATGTGACGGTAGTTTAAAAAACTTTTTACGGATGACAAGTGAAGATTTTGAGTATCTTATGTGTATGATTGGTTAAAGAATTTAGAAAACGAACACGTCATTCTCGGATGCAATACATGTGGGTGAAAAGTTGAACCGTGGTTTGAGATGTCTGTCTAGTGGAGATTCATATCAAAGTCTGAGTTATTTGTTCAAATTTTCAAAATCTGCCATTTCGAAGATCATTATTTCAGAAATGTTTGAATCTCTGGTTGATGAACTCCAGAACTACATCAAAGTAAGTAATCTTGAGTTAAGTTGGTCCAGGGAAAAATTAGGTTTTCCCCCCTCCTCCCCGACACTGAAAATTTTGGGAAATCATGCCATATTTTTGAACATGTTTTGTACCTTTTTCTGCCACCTAATTGTTTTACCACTTCAGTTTTTGATGAATATGCAAAACAACAGTCAGGGAACAGGTGGACACTTGCAACCAAAGTACGTAGTTGACAAAATTAATTATAACATAATTTTGTACGGTAACATTTTTGTTCCATTTTATACCCCACCCAAAAAAATTACAAAAAAAACACAAGGGAACAAAATGGTGTAAAAAAAGTACAAATTTTTAATAAATTTAGTTTTGAGAATGTTGTGCAGGTGGACACAAATGGGAAAATTTTCGCCTTTCTTGTTCCGGTTTTTTTAATCCAGGGTAGTAGTGTTGCCCACAAAGATGGGTGATCACGGAACAAATCTATTAAATCTATTGTGGAGTCACTTTCCCAGCCTCTGTCATTATAAAAATTCAAGCAATGCAAACAAAAACGTGCGCAAAACTACTCGGCCGGCTTTCATCTGACTGAAAAATGCTGCATGTAGCAGTCGCTAGAAACCAAAATCGCATATAACATTTACTAAATGTAGCTAATGCTATATGCTTAGACAACCAACGTGTAAGCCAAATTGGACGTGTGTACATTTAAAATGCTGCCGTTAGAGTGCGAACATATATATAATTTTTAATGACACATCTAAACGTGTTCTGGCGACCATGATCTGTGCTCATTTATTACTCCCTACCTTAAGGGGATTCCCTACTAAAAATAGGGGTTTTCTATAATAGGCCTTTTTTAATTATGAACCATTTTTTTTACATTCATTAGAACCTAAAAAATTGTTTACACTTATAGGAATTGGCAAAAAAATAAATTTGACATACCTTTTTGTTTTTTTAGTTTTTTTTTATGGAAAAATGTGTTTTTTTAATCTAACTTTTTTACTACTGAACCAACTTGGCCGTTTGATATCATGTTTTAAAGTATATAAAAAGCACTAACTTTTTGGGTATAGTCATATTCTTACCACTAAAAGTTTAGTAGTTTATGACCTTACAAAATATCTACTTATGTAAAGCTAGACGGTAACACTGATTCATTGACATTAATTATTAGGCACTTCCCGTAATCAGACCCCCATCCGGCCCCATCAACCTTATACTTGAATTAAAGCTCTTGACGAGAAACTGTTGGGAATATTGCCAGAAGTTAACATTTTTTAATTTTGGAAGCACCTTTTGGGCGGGAAAGATTTTTCAATTTTTCAATTTTTTTCATTTTTCCACTTTGAGCGCGTTTAGTAACAAAACGGTAAGAGATAGCAAAAAATGTTAAATACAAAAGTTGTAGAAAATTTAATTTCAGACTAACGATTTTTCATCAGATTTAAGATCCAATCATTTATTTAGCCACTATTCATCCGAGAAGGGAAGCTCCGCCCAACGTTCTTAAAGCTAGCCGGTTTCACTGTTTACTGACATTAATTATTAGGCACTTCCCGTAATCGGACCCACCTCAACCTTATACTTGAATTAAAGCTCTCGACGAGAAACTTTTGGGAAAATTGCCAGAAGTTAACATTTTCTAATTTTGCAAGCACCTTTTGGGCGGGAAAGATTTTTTAGATTTTTAAAATTTTTTCATTTTTTCACTTTGAGCGCGTTTTGTAAGAAAACGGTAAGAGATAGCAAAAAATGTTAGAAAGTTGTAGAAAATTTAATTTCAAAGAAAAGATTTTCCGTCAGATTCAAGATCCAATCATCCATTTAGCCACTATTCATCCGAGAAGGGAGTCTCCGCCCAAAGTCCTTAAAGCTAGACGATTTCACCGATTCACTGACATTAATTATTAGGCACTTCCCGTAATCGTACCCCCCTCGACCTCATACTTGAATTAAAGCTCTCAACGAGAAAATTTTGGGAAAATTGCCAGAATTTAACATTTTTTAATGTTGGAATCACCTTTTGATCGGGAAAGATTTTTCAATTTCTTCATTTTCCCACTTTGAGCGCATTTAGTAAGAAAGCGGTAAGAGATATCAAAAAATGTTAAATACAAAAGTTGTAGAAAATTAAATTTCAAAAAGAGATTTTCCGTCAGATTCAAGATCCAATCATCCATTTAGCCGCTATTACCCCGAGAAGGAGCTCCACCAAACAATCCTTCAAATTTACCATGTTAATCTTATGGAGATAATGTTTAATGAGTTTGAGTCAGCTGCCAAATAAAACAGCTGATTTGTGCTCGATCACCTATGTACAAACGAACCAAAGATTAACGAGATTCTTTAGCGAATTTTCCAACTGCAAGCGAAGCAAAGCAGCCATTGAGGCCGAAGGCCGAGGCGGGGTTGGGACGCGAAGCGTCCAGGGGCAGAGCCCCTAGTATATATATATATATATATATATATATATATATATATATATATAAAACAAATTTGTGATTTACACATTTAAAAAAAAATACTCATGTATTTGTACAATAGGAATAAAAATACCCAAAAAGTTGCATTATAAGCTACTAAAGATGTGGTAAAAATGTCATTACTGTAGCTATAGAAGTTAAAAAGTTATAAGAACTTTTGTGTAAAAAATATCAATATTGAAAAGTTGCGGGAAATCGCGTTTAAAGATTCCATCGTTATTTTTAGCAGCCATAGAGAGAGGGAATAACTTGCACAACCAGTATTTGTAGTCAAAATATGTTTTAGTGCGCGCATTGCTTTGAATAAATTTTTCACTCTGATATAAAGAACTTTTATTGTGGCATATGTTATGTTTTTCTTAATCCTTATAAACTATAGAATCAGGAAAAAAGAAAAATATATTTTTTTTGTTTTGAAAATGGTAATTTTTCAGTAGGGAACCCCTTAAGTCTCACTATAAGGGTCACTGCAATAGCTCATCTTTAATATGGAAGTTCGCTTAAAAGTTTGTAAGTAAAGAAAAGGAGTATGATAGTTAAATATGTATACTCAAGATTGAAAACTAGTCTAGTAGCCACGGTGGCCGTGGTTGTTAAAGCGTCATTGCTTTATCAATCGTCATGGCAACCATCAATGGAAAGGTTCCGGGTTCAATTCCCATTGACTCCGAATAATTTTCTAAATGGTTTCTTAACAGACATCGTTGGCTGTGGTTCGGATTCCAGGTAAAACTGTAGTAGGTCCCGTCTTCATTAGCCGTGCAAAACAGTAGGACTTTAAACACACACACAAAAAAAATGAAACTAGTCTATAGAGGTACATATTATTACAGTACTACAGTACTTAAAATCCAATTAAAGGACTTTATAGTGTAAGTGTAGTAGTGTAATAACGTTTAAGTTAATTACTAATAATCAACTCCTATAAAAACGAGCGTACGTACGTGGAGTAACATTTAATATAACAGCTGATTTCACCCATTATCTGTAAACCCAGTGTACCGGTATATTGTTTGAGGTTATGGTTACAACTTCAATCGTTATAATTTCTTGTGAAGTTGATTTTTTACTTTCTCCACCCTATACGTAGTATATGGAGAAAGTATTGTTTTCGTAAAAATGTCCGAATTTGAATTTTCAGTTG
>JAGFPH010023369.1:0-11981 GCA_018207615.1 Philaenus spumarius
TGCAAAAAAAGAATTGAGATTGTTTTCAATGTCGTATACACGAGGTAATGTAAAGCACCTGTACTATATGTACACATTTTTTTGGTACTGTCAGTATTAAATGGCTAAATAAAGTCTTATAAATCGGATACTATTTCATAGTTTTGTTATTATCATTTTCTGGGTTTCTACGAAATCAACAATTTATGTTCAACTTTAATAAAGCAAAATTTTCCAAAGCATTATATACAATGTGTTAAATAATGTCTGTGTACTGAAATTAAAAAAAATAATTTGCTATTTTATAAGAGGAAAGGTAGTATAACTATTTTCTGAAATGGTTGGCTTTATTATTTTTCTAATCGTAAAAATATGAATAATAAAAATGATCCCTTTTCTGGTATTAGTTCATGTTTTGTTTTTAACTTTATTTTAAGTATTCTGTACATTATATACTCAAAGAGAAATTAATGTTTGTAGGAAATAATGGCTTTTTCATTAATGATAAAATAGACATCTTTAACACGGTTTAAACATGGTAATATTTATCACTGAAACAAATGGGGGTTAAACATTTATTTCAGAAACTAAATATTTGAAGGTATTGAAAATAATCTTTAAACTCATTGCCTTTAATTTTATTAGTTTATTAAAAAATATTAGTTTTTTTATTCACCGATTTATCCTCCAAAAAAACTCTAAAATGTTGAAATTCATTTTTCATAGTTTTTAGGACTGTGGTTGAGCAATGGCTAATTATCATTATGCCAAATTTTTGACTTTCATGTCAACCCGTCTCGGAGAAAAAAGGGAATTATGGTCTGGACACCACACTGTGTGAAGCAGCTGATTACCACTGCAACAAATTTGAGTTGTTTGTAAATTATCTAGGTGGGGGGGGGGGGGGGGGGGGGGTGAATCTAAATATTTTTCTAGACTTCCTTTAACACTCTGAAGCCTGTTTATAGCTTATATCCAACTACAGTGTTTTGCAGAAAAGAATACTAGTTTAAGTCACCTACGATTTACAAAGTTACTTGGGTCTGCACCCTTTCTTTGGCTGCCAATAGTGAGGGGCATGTAACAGCTGGAACTCACAGATACATTGTTGTAGTCATTGGCTGATCAGAAATACTGTTATCCGTTTTACTTTCTCACTATATTATAGTATAGAGAAAGAAGTATAGTGATCGCAAAAAAATGGATGTTGAGATTTTTGTGGAAATATTCAGGGACCCCTGAAAAAAAGTGGTTTTTACAAAATGTCTGTATGTCTGTATGTATACAAAGCTAGAGAGAAAACTGTTTGTTCGATTTCGAACAAATTTGCTTCAAACATGTCAATTAGGCCTGTATAGACGCACGAAAAAAAGGTTTTGAAAAATGTTGAAAAAGAACCACCTTTTTGGCCAAAAAACCTCCAAAAAATCAGTTATTATTTTTTTATAAAAAACGGCTCTAACGATTTTGATAAAATTTGGCTTATTTGTTAGCTCTTAATGTACCCTACCATATGCATAAAACTGCATCTTTCTAAAAATTCTTGTTCAGCTGACAATAATAATATTTATTAGTCACTCTCCTACTTCAATGTATCCCCTCTCCTACTTTAATACAATTATGAAGTCACAGTGAATCTGTTTAACACGTTCACTGCTATGCAAATTTCGTATTTCCTATGCTAGGAGATGACCTTTTATTTTTTATATTTATAGTCTAAATGAGAAGAAATTACTTTATTTTTTATCCTTTCTACGTCATAATCACTAATATTTTAAAGCGGACGCACATGTGCTTCTATAGCACTTAGGCTTAA
The DNA here is from genome assembly GCA_018207615.1 of Philaenus spumarius. Taxonomy (NCBI): domain Eukaryota; kingdom Metazoa; phylum Arthropoda; class Insecta; order Hemiptera; family Aphrophoridae; genus Philaenus; species Philaenus spumarius. Next base: position 1,796 of record JAGFPH010023369.1, read on the forward strand.
AAATTTTTCATGTGAAACGCGCAATGCTCTGTGTATTGAAAATACTCCCAATACGGGGGTTGGCGTGCAATGCACTGTGTGTCTGCCGCTTCTCATGGTGTTCAGTGTCAAGCTCACATGTGCGTCCTTAGCAGTGAATGTGTTAATTATTTAAATATGTTTGTGAAAAAGTATGTGCCAGTTTCTGGTACCGTTTATTTTAGGAACAAAATGGTAAATTAGTTTTAGTAAGGAAACCCAATGTTAAAGATAATTAATTAGGGTATATGTTTTGATTTTCAGGTGAGTTTGGTAAGCATAGGATTCTTTGGCTACGAACATATATACCTCAAGAGCCACTGGAAAAAATTAGTAAAAACCAGCGATAAACATCCGGTCTTTGATGATGCACTCTATTTGGAAGCTACATTCTCTGATTTGGTTAACATTCTTGTTTTCCTTTGTTTCATAAAGCTGCTCAAGTACCTGAGCCTTAGTCACTCCATGTATCAGATGCAGACAGCTTTAGCTCGGGTGAGAGAAGTTATATTAATTTCATTTAAAATGATTGCATAACCATGAAAGAAGAATAAATAGTTAGAACATAAAACAACTGTAATCAACAATGTAACAAAGAAAGAAATTTAAAAAAAATCAAATTCTATCTAGAAATGTGGATACACTCAGTATTACAAAAATGGCACTTAGTTTCCCTTTTTTAAACTTCAACAGTCATGTTTGAATGGTTATCTTAGTAAGGGGAGAGATTAAAAACACTTCACAGATTTTAATAAGATGGTAGTGGGATAAGACAAAGAAACTAACCAAGGTTACCAGAAACTATTTTAATGTTATTTTTTAAATTTATATTTTGTTCTTCTCCTATTTATTATGATCAACAGGGCTGTAGTCAGCTTTGCCGGGCCCTTTTTGCAATAATATTGTTCTACCCTTGTGGCTTACCTTATACTGCCGGTCGTGATAGAATGTTTAACTAGTTTAGTCTGGTTTAGTAGCTGTTGGGTAAATTCTCATTATACTTTTGGGATGGTGAATAAAATAAGTCAAACAACAAATATTTTTCTAATAAACATGTTGATATTATATTTTTTGAAGTTTGCAGTGTTTTAAAAATATTAACAGCATAAAATTTAGCATACAAATTTAAGTTACATTATACTTTAATTCTATTTGTACCAAATTTAAAGTTAAAATGAAAGTTCAAAACAGAAAGTTTTATGCTGAAACTAAGAGGAAATTTAATGAAAAATAAAAAAGATTTTTCTAAGCCGACTCTAATTTTTACGTATGAACCCATAAAGATTGCAAAAAATAATATTATAACATCAGCAGCTTTCTTTTCTTATGCACAGGCTTAGTGATTTTTGGCCCCCCCTAAAGCAATCTGAGGGCCCGGGCCCTGGGCAAATGACCCGAGAAAACCGGTCTGACTACGGCCCTGATGACCAAAGGCCAAACTGGATCTGCACAAAACAAATAGTTCAAATTAATTATTAGTCCGGTCAAATTAGCCAAAAAATTTGCTAAATGGGGGAAAAAATCCCAAAGTTTTGAAACTTGGCATAGTTGCTCATTCGAGTGTCCTGTACAACATACTAAAATTCCCCGAAGGTGGGGGGTGAGCAGGAGGTTTGGGAGCCATCAAAGATATATTTTTACACGTTTTCTTAAATGACTCGAGAAGTATTGAGTTTAGCGAAAAACTAACCATATACAAAATTAAACTATAGACAATTTTCTTCAAAAAAGAACCAATTCATTTTCCTCGTACTTGATATAGTTTTGAAGATAGAGTCTGTTGAAAATAGAACAACATTAAACAATCTGGGTTTTGACTTACAATATTGTACAGTCAACTTAGCCAAAACAGGAGGAAAATATTCCAAAGTTTTAAAACTTGGCATAGTTACTCATTTGAGTGCCTTTTATAACATACTAAAATTCCCCGAAGGGGGGGATGAGTGGGAGGAGGAGTCATTTAAAAAGAGGGTTTATTTACAATTTTTCTTAAATATTTTGAGAACTTTTGAGTTTAGCGATAAATTTATTTAAACTAGAGTAAATTCTCTATCAAAAAAGGTCCTATTGATTGTTTCTTGTGGTTTATAGTTTTGGAGATAGTGTCGGGGAAAAAGAAATTAAAAAATCTAAATTTTCGGATTTATTTGTAAAGCTATTTAAACATAAAGTACATATGAAGGTATATTTCTTCAAAAAATACACTTGAGTCTACTTTGCTTCTATTTGCCAGCAATATGTCACCTACTTCAAGAAGCACTATGGCCATGAAAGCAGTAGTTTTTGATGGCTACACTGATATTTGAACTGCATATGAAGGTGACCATACAATAAGAACAATTTTTTTCAATCGAAAACAAGACAAGGCTGATTAGCTTGCTTTCACAACAAATGATTGATGCAGGAATTAAAACACAAGTTGCTGCAGGTGACGCTGACACTTGTATCGTGTAATATATGTGAGTTTCAGGGATTTTAAAACAATTAAATAAGGGTATAACGTAAAGGAGGTCATAATGTAAATTTTGGACATTTAGCCTAATTTAAAAAACTTAGTACTTTCATGAAAAATAATAAACATAGAAATTCAAAGGGGGATTGCAGACAAGTTTAATTTCAATATATTTCAGTCATAAAAAAGCAATTTGTAATATGATAAGGCATAAATAGAAGTTACACAGAACTTAAATATGTTTTTTGAAATAAAGGAAAGACGTTGTTAGAACATAGCCTCCACAACGGATGTACATTTAGAAAGAAACAAGACTTCAGCCTCGAAACGGATACAAATTTCAGAGATTGTGCGCAGTTTAACATAACAAGAGAATCAGGATTGGTGGAGAGAAACCACGTGATATGACATCATCATTGCATGATGTGGCAAGCGGAAACTATGTATAATTCTCACTAGCATCAGAGACGTTCTGCTGAGCAGATCTATTTGTAATGTGTTAAGTATATTGTTCCAGAAGTATGGAGAAGTGCGGTATTTCTGTTAGAAATGCAATCTAAACATTTCTAAAGTATAATAGAGACAGTGTACTCATGTTTGAGTGTAGAATGGTGAAATTCGGACGTCCGTAGTCAGAGATATTAAACAAAACAAGTTTCGGAAAACAAGCGTGGGTTTCACAAAGCATAAGTAATGGCGGACTAGCTAAGTGACTTGTATAAAAAACGAACAGTGTTTTCGGAGTGAGTTATATCCGTGGATCATAAAATAAATTCAACGATTAATGAGGCTAAACAATTGACTAAGTACAAAATCATTTAAATTAAAATTTTCATAAACTAAAACATGTGTTAAAAGTAAATTCATTTTCTTTCATAAATTCATTTTTTAAAGTGCACTATAAAAAACAAAAATTCGTAAGTAATAAATTAAGTTTAATTAAGTCTGCAATCGAATATTTTATTAATATAAGTTATTATAGGTTTAAGATAAAATGATTTATAATTTATGTGTATGGTTGAGTGTCTGATTGAGGTAAATGAGATGAAGATTTGCCAATTTGACTTAATCTTTTTATGTGTGTTTTTTCAATCTAAAATGATAAATTAAAGTATTAATGCCAACTACTATGCTTTCTTAATTTGAGTTTTCTCCTTTCCAGAAGTACTTTATGGTAAATTGAACCCTGTAACAATAATAAAGTTAAATTCAGTGTTTTTTATAAGTAGTACAAAATGGCGACGGTTGAGAGTGTGAACGGTACGTTTTGGCGGTATGCACTCTGTGTGTAGAAACATAGATGTCGTACTTCTAAGATGATCTGTCCTGAGCTATCAACTGTACGCACAGATATGATAAATTAATGCGTAACAGAGATTTGATAGTCAGCTGTGAAGACACAGATCTGACTACAACATAACCTAACTTAAATTTTGGGGTTATGTTTGATTGTTTTTATTGTGAATAAGGGAATAATGTGTTGTAATATTTTGAATTAATAATTAAATAAGTAAGGTATATGGATTGAAGGTAGGATATTATAAATAATTGTTACGCAGTAAAGGTTATTTTTTTTATTTAAAATCAACTTAGAATATTTTTGTCAAAATTAATTATTATTTTTTTTTATTTTTCTATTAATAAATTTGTTTGTAAACGGCTTGTGTAAGCGCAGCACGTTACAATCGTGGGGTGTGCTATTGACAAATCTCCTCTACATCGAACAATTGCTGTTGTTGGTGAGGATATCGACCTGCTAGTATTAATAATATCTATTATTTTACTAACCTTCAAACAGTCCGTTTTTGGTTCTGAACACGTCTGACCGCGGTTTCGACACCACACATGTCATTGTCAAAGAATTCTTATCTCACAATATCCACATTACACACTTAAACACATTTAAAAAACACACGTAAAACACTTTAAAAATTTCACCATTTCTGGGTCGTTATAACACGAATAATACAAATAACAGAGCATTTTCTGAAATAGGTCTAATGTCGGGCCAACCTAAACGTGAACTGGGGTACGACGTTGAACTACTGTTCAATCAGCTGTGCTGTTTTTGTTTTGCCTAACTTGTAGGCGTTTCTAACTTCATGATGCTGTCGTGTTCATGATTCATGATGTTTTACGTGTGTTTTTTTTAAATGTGTTTAAGTGTGTAATGTGGATACTGTGAGATAAGAATTCTTTGACAATGAAATTTGTGGTGTCGAAACCGCGGTCAGACGTGTTCTGAACCAAAAACGGACTGTTTGAAGGTTAGTAAAATAGTAGATATTATTATCATGTAACAGCTCAGGAAGTAGGACAATAAAAACATGAACTGCTAGTATTGCTAATAGCACTATCACCAGCAACTAACAACAACTTCTTCATCAAACCTGGAAGGGAAAAGGCAGAAACAGATATGTTTTTGTATCAGAAACTCAAAAAACTTGAAATTAACGATAGAATTCTCTTCCTTTGTAGCTTCAGTGGATGTGACACTACTTCTGCAATGTTTAGGAAAGGCACAACAACTATAGCAAAACAAAAGCACAACACTGAAGGACATAGCGACCACATTCTATGGCCCATCATCAACAGCCACCGATTATGTTTTAAACTTCATTTTCTGTAGATGTACAGATACTTGTAAGGAGATATGTGGCTGTGGACTAAAATTCAGCTTTGCACCAACTGACAAGGATCCTGCACAAATGGTCCATTACTGGATGAAGAGGTATTCTATGTGAACTGTATTGAACTTGAAGATCTTTTTTGGAAAAATAGACCTTCGTGTGTAAAATTTAAAACAATTAGAAAAGTTTCCTATATGAATTTTATAGAATTCATTGTACCCTATTGGATTGTTATATTTATATACATAATTTTTTATAATAATAACACAAAAACATAGAAGACCATATGGAAATACTACATAAAACACAGAAAGGAAAACTTATGGATGTACTAGAGGAGTTTGAGATCTATAAACACACTAAAAACAACCCAAATAATATATTAAATGATAAACTAAAATTTAATTCTAACTGTATATATGATCTAATAAATCGTATATCTCAAGCTCAGACAACATAACAGAGAAGGGTAGACCTATCTACATAAATCTAGATAAGACCTTAGATTTCATCCAGTCAAGTAGTAGAACCAGCTGGTGTAACATGTGGCTGCTTAAAGACACTTTTAATTCATATAACGTGTACAAATGTACAAGAATAACTTCTTCTTTTTCAGTGTTTTTTAGTATTGATAAATGTTGTTAATGGTTAGTGTCTTGTGTCTGTAAAGTGTAGTTTGATAATGCTGTCTGTGTAGCGGCGAAACAAGTCGCACAAAAAATAAGGATTGTTTGACAAACAAGTTATTTATAACCATTTATATATAAATTTTATTTTTGAATAGCTTTACAAATAAAGTCGAAAATTTAGATTTTTTAATTTGTTTTTCCCCGATATTATCACATTTAGGATTAGTTTTCCACTAAACTCAATATTTCCCAAAATATTTAAGAAATATTGTAAAACAAGTTCTTTAAATACTCCCCCTCCCACTCATCCCCCTTTGGGGAATTTTAGTAAGTTATACAGGGCACTCGAATGAGTAACTATGCCAAGTTTGAAAACTTCGGGATTTTTTCCTTCTGTTTTGGCCAAGTTGACTTCAATGAAATTAAGTCAAAAACCCAGGTTGTTTAATGTTAATCTTGTTCTATTTTCCGCAGACTCTATCTTCAGAACTATAGCACATACGAGAAAAATGAATTGGACCTTTTTTGAAGAAAACTTTTTGTAGTTTAATTTTGTATAGGGTTAGCTTTTTGCTAAACTCAATATTTCGCGAGTTATCTAAGAAAACATGTAAAAATTAACTCTGATGGCTCCCAAACCTCTCGCTCAACCCCCACCTTCAGGGAATTTTAGTATGCTGTACATGACACTCGAATGAGCAACTAAGCCAAGTTTCAAAACTTTGGGATTTTTTCTCCTATTTTGGCTAATAAGCCTATTAAGCCTATAATATAAAATTGTATAATTGTATTGTTCTCAAACTGACCTTAATTTCTTTGAGTTTCCTTTGTTGATTCGAATTAATAATTAAATACATTTTAGACTTAACCTAGTTTAAAATATTATTATAAATCATAATACAGTATTATTCATCCAGCTAGGCATAGCATAAAATTGTGAAGAGTTATTGAATCTGGTCACTTTAATCAGCTAATTTATTTTTTATTTGTCTTATTGCTTGCTATGGTAATAAATATAAAAATGGCTACAAATCGGTTTACGTAAATCTCATTGAACATTATTTAAACCAATTTTACTTTCTCACTATACTATAGTATAGAGAAAGTATAATGATCGCAAAAAAATCGATGTTGACATTTTTGTGGAAATATTCGTTTTGGGACCCCCTGAGTCCAAAAAAGTGGTTTTTACAAAATGTCTGTATGTCTGTATGTATGTCTGTATGACTGTATATCTGTATGTCTGTATGTATACAAAGCTAGAGCGAAAACTATTCGATCGATTTCAAACAAATTTGCACCAGACATGTCAAGTAGGCCAGTATAGTTGCACGAAAAACGGTTTTGAAAAATTTTTAAAAACAACCCCCTTTTAGGCAAAAAACCCCCCAAAAAATCAGTTATTATTTTTTAATAAAAAAACGGCTCTAACGATTTTGATAAAATTTGGCTTATTTGTAGCCTTTAATGTACCCTACCATATGCAAAAAACCGCATCTTTCTAAAAGTTCTCGTTTAGCTAATAATAATAATAATAATAATAATAATAACTGATTTTGGGGGGTTTTCTGGGCATAAAGGGGGTTGTTTTTAAAAAAATTTCAAAAACGTTTTTTATGCATATATACAGGCCTAATTGACGTGTTTGGTGCAAATTTGTTCGAAATCGATCGAATAGTTTTCTCTCTAGATAATAATAATAATATTTATTAGGTAATCTCCTACTCTAATAAAAAGCCACCTCTCCTACCCCACCCTACAAGTCACAGTGAATCTGTTTAATAATTTAAATATGTTTGTGAGAAAGTATGTGCCAGTTCCTGGTACCGTTTATTTTATGATGTTACTTAGTTGTGGTAGTATTTTTGATCTCAACATTGTATATTAATAAAGAAGTTTTAACAGAAACATCATTGGCATTCACTGTAATATAAAATTGTGATAAGAATTTTATCTAGATAGTCATATTAGGCTACCTGTATTTCTTGTAATTGCTTCAATTCTTTACTTCCTATGGTAACAATAATTAGAAGAATATTGATATCGTTACCTTCATTAAAATACTATAGTTATGCAAAATTCAGTTCAAAGTAACATATAGATCAATAAGAAATAATTCAATTTAACAAACTAAGTTAATGTCAGGTATTTTTTTAAACAGAGATATAAAAAGTGTCTCTGTTTTGTGGTGTTGTATTTGGAATAAAAAGTTGATAAATTCATTTACTTTACCATATTAAAAGTTTTAAAAGTAGTGTACTTGGTAACAGCCAAAAGTGGAAAATTGATAATTACTGTGGTCTAATAAACAAATATAAAATTTGAAGCTTTTACCTTTTTATTGGGTCTTTCCGTACTTAATTTTTATCCCAAATTTGACAAGTTAAATGTTCTAAGCTCTACACATTAGAAGTTTAAAAACTGATTGCTTTATTTTGATTGAGCTTTTATTATTTCAAATGATGGTCGAGCTGGATTAAAAATGAACATAATGTGTAGTAAACTAAATTCTGTTTCCAGGCCATTAGTTTGCAGCTTATATTTTAAATGTATAATAATAAAATTACATTACACTAAAATGAATTGTTTTCCCACAGGCATCCAAGGATATTTTAAATTTCAGCATCATATTTTTTGTAGTTTTTCTTGCATTTGCTCAGCTTGGACTCTATTTGTTTGGAAGTCAGGTAAACAAAATTTATATTTTGAAAATTATTACTTAATATTTGTCAGTTCTTAAATTTAATTTTATAACCATATTTTTTTAAGTTTATTCATTAGTAATTTTGTGCACTACTTAATCAACCCTTGCATGCGGAAAATACCTCAACTCAAATATTGTAACCAATTAAAGTATTATTATTATAACTGCTAGGGTTAATACAATTGTGTCTAAAAAGTTATGATAATTTTTATTTGCAATAACTTATCAGTGAATAATCGAAGGTCTATGGAACAGTTTTGTGAAATGAAACAACTTGCTTATTAAAGTTTTTGATCACAGTGTGTGCGTTTCTTTTTTGTGTAAACTGTTAACAAGGCAACTTTGCAAAGAAAAAGTTGAGTGTGTTTTGTGCGGTACAACGCGAGCTTTGCCTAGTGTTCCATTAAAATCTTCTTCAAAGAATGCAACAATTATAAATAAAACAATCCATTAAGAAAAACTGGTAGTTTGTTAGACAAAAATTACTCAGATAGGCCACCAATTATTAGTGAAACTGTTGAAAACATACAAAACGGCTTGAAAAAGTCCTTACAAAAATATGATTATGAATTAAATGTCTCAAAATAAAACGTATATTAGGTTTAAAAAAGAGACCTAAGTTCACTAGTTGTAAACTTAACTAAAGTTTTGGGGCCAGGAGAAAATATGAAAAGGTGGCATTTATAACTTGGCGAAATTTATAAACAAATTTAAGTGTTCTAAACTTTATTAATTTAATATAGAAGATAATATATTAATAAATATTACCTTTTTAAATTTGTCCGTCTTGTGACTTCTGAAGATTGATTAAGTAATCTTAATACGACGCGTTTCGGGAACGCATTCCCATTGTCAAGCACACATAAAACACTAAAAACACACTTTATAAAAAACACAAATACACAACACTTTTATAAAATGTTTAAAAACACATTTAAACATAAATGCCGAATAATAATTTATTCCTACGATGTACATTGTTGAGCGGCCACTGCTGTACTAACACAATTTATAGAATATTAATATTTATTTAGCCTAAGGACCGGTTTTCTTGAGATAGCCGAGGGCTGTGTCATATAGATCATTACTCTTGAATGACAGCTGATCGTTTAAGACATTGGCGGGATTTTTGTTAAATTCTTTGTCTATTTCGAATTCTTCCATTGCGTCCAAAAGTCTTCCCTTATTGCAAAAATGGATTGGGGTCAAATTTGTGTTAAAATCAGTGTATGAATGGTTGGAGTCAATTAAATGTTGAGCGAAGTTTGAATTTATTTTGCGCATGTTGTTGTGTGGCAAATGTTCTTTAAACCGTTCTTTGAAAGCTCTGCCCGTCTGACCAACATAAAAACTGTCACAATCATCACATTCAATTCTATAAACACCCGATTTCTTTTCTGTCGGGATCAAACGTTTTGGTCGTAATAACTTTTGCACGTTATTAATTTGAGTTACGAGCGCAACTTTCTGGACGTTTTCTGTGTCTTAATGTTTGTATTTAGGGAAATGAAAGCTCTCTTGTGTTTATTGAACATGAACACGACTAATGAAAAGTATTTAAAATATATAATGAATTTCACCCACCTTATAGATTAAAAATACTTTCTCCAGATAGAGCACTGGTTAATTGAGGGCTCGATTGATGGTGATTCATCCCACCACGTTTACGTTATCTATCTCTTTAATAGGCCTGTAAAAAAAGTCTATTTACTGAACTAGGCTGAGAAATACAGTTTCTTCTTACAGACATAGT
>JAGFPH010023370.1:0-11981 GCA_018207615.1 Philaenus spumarius
TGCAAAAAAAGAATTGAGATTGTTTTCAATGTCGTATACACGAGGTAATGTAAAGCACCTGTACTATATGTACACATTTTTTTGGTACTGTCAGTATTAAATGGCTAAATAAAGTCTTATAAATCGGATACTATTTCATAGTTTTGTTATTATCATTTTCTGGGTTTCTACGAAATCAACAATTTATGTTCAACTTTAATAAAGCAAAATTTTCCAAAGCATTATATACAATGTGTTAAATAATGTCTGTGTACTGAAATTAAAAAAAATAATTTGCTATTTTATAAGAGGAAAGGTAGTATAACTATTTTCTGAAATGGTTGGCTTTATTATTTTTCTAATCGTAAAAATATGAATAATAAAAATGATCCCTTTTCTGGTATTAGTTCATGTTTTGTTTTTAACTTTATTTTAAGTATTCTGTACATTATATACTCAAAGAGAAATTAATGTTTGTAGGAAATAATGGCTTTTTCATTAATGATAAAATAGACATCTTTAACACGGTTTAAACATGGTAATATTTATCACTGAAACAAATGGGGGTTAAACATTTATTTCAGAAACTAAATATTTGAAGGTATTGAAAATAATCTTTAAACTCATTGCCTTTAATTTTATTAGTTTATTAAAAAATATTAGTTTTTTTATTCACCGATTTATCCTCCAAAAAAACTCTAAAATGTTGAAATTCATTTTTCATAGTTTTTAGGACTGTGGTTGAGCAATGGCTAATTATCATTATGCCAAATTTTTGACTTTCATGTCAACCCGTCTCGGAGAAAAAAGGGAATTATGGTCTGGACACCACACTGTGTGAAGCAGCTGATTACCACTGCAACAAATTTGAGTTGTTTGTAAATTATCTAGGTGGGGGGGGGGGGGGGGGGGGGGTGAATCTAAATATTTTTCTAGACTTCCTTTAACACTCTGAAGCCTGTTTATAGCTTATATCCAACTACAGTGTTTTGCAGAAAAGAATACTAGTTTAAGTCACCTACGATTTACAAAGTTACTTGGGTCTGCACCCTTTCTTTGGCTGCCAATAGTGAGGGGCATGTAACAGCTGGAACTCACAGATACATTGTTGTAGTCATTGGCTGATCAGAAATACTGTTATCCGTTTTACTTTCTCACTATATTATAGTATAGAGAAAGAAGTATAGTGATCGCAAAAAAATGGATGTTGAGATTTTTGTGGAAATATTCAGGGACCCCTGAAAAAAAGTGGTTTTTACAAAATGTCTGTATGTCTGTATGTATACAAAGCTAGAGAGAAAACTGTTTGTTCGATTTCGAACAAATTTGCTTCAAACATGTCAATTAGGCCTGTATAGACGCACGAAAAAAAGGTTTTGAAAAATGTTGAAAAAGAACCACCTTTTTGGCCAAAAAACCTCCAAAAAATCAGTTATTATTTTTTTATAAAAAACGGCTCTAACGATTTTGATAAAATTTGGCTTATTTGTTAGCTCTTAATGTACCCTACCATATGCATAAAACTGCATCTTTCTAAAAATTCTTGTTCAGCTGACAATAATAATATTTATTAGTCACTCTCCTACTTCAATGTATCCCCTCTCCTACTTTAATACAATTATGAAGTCACAGTGAATCTGTTTAACACGTTCACTGCTATGCAAATTTCGTATTTCCTATGCTAGGAGATGACCTTTTATTTTTTATATTTATAGTCTAAATGAGAAGAAATTACTTTATTTTTTATCCTTTCTACGTCATAATCACTAATATTTTAAAGCGGACGCACATGTGCTTCTATAGCACTTAGGCTTAAAAATTTTTCATGTGAAACGCGCAATGCTCTGTGTATTGAAAATACTCCCAATACGGGGGTTGGCGTGCAATGCACTGTGTGTCTGCCGCTTCTCATGGTGTTCAGTGTCAAGCTCACATGTGCGTCCTTAGCAGTGAATGTGTTAATTATTTAAATATGTTTGTGAAAAAGTATGTGCCAGTTTCTGGTACCGTTTATTTTAGGAACAAAATGGTAAATTAGTTTTAGTAAGGAAACCCAATGTTAAAGATAATTAATTAGGGTATATGTTTTGATTTTCAGGTGAGTTTGGTAAGCATAGGATTCTTTGGCTACGAACATATATACCTCAAGAGCCACTGGAAAAAATTAGTAAAAACCAGCGATAAACATCCGGTCTTTGATGATGCACTCTATTTGGAAGCTACATTCTCTGATTTGGTTAACATTCTTGTTTTCCTTTGTTTCATAAAGCTGCTCAAGTACCTGAGCCTTAGTCACTCCATGTATCAGATGCAGACAGCTTTAGCTCGGGTGAGAGAAGTTATATTAATTTCATTTAAAATGATTGCATAACCATGAAAGAAGAATAAATAGTTAGAACATAAAACAACTGTAATCAACAATGTAACAAAGAAAGAAATTTAAAAAAAATCAAATTCTATCTAGAAATGTGGATACACTCAGTATTACAAAAATGGCACTTAGTTTCCCTTTTTTAAACTTCAACAGTCATGTTTGAATGGTTATCTTAGTAAGGGGAGAGATTAAAAACACTTCACAGATTTTAATAAGATGGTAGTGGGATAAGACAAAGAAACTAACCAAGGTTACCAGAAACTATTTTAATGTTATTTTTTAAATTTATATTTTGTTCTTCTCCTATTTATTATGATCAACAGGGCTGTAGTCAGCTTTGCCGGGCCCTTTTTGCAATAATATTGTTCTACCCTTGTGGCTTACCTTATACTGCCGGTCGTGATAGAATGTTTAACTAGTTTAGTCTGGTTTAGTAGCTGTTGGGTAAATTCTCATTATACTTTTGGGATGGTGAATAAAATAAGTCAAACAACAAATATTTTTCTAATAAACATGTTGATATTATATTTTTTGAAGTTTGCAGTGTTTTAAAAATATTAACAGCATAAAATTTAGCATACAAATTTAAGTTACATTATACTTTAATTCTATTTGTACCAAATTTAAAGTTAAAATGAAAGTTCAAAACAGAAAGTTTTATGCTGAAACTAAGAGGAAATTTAATGAAAAATAAAAAAGATTTTTCTAAGCCGACTCTAATTTTTACGTATGAACCCATAAAGATTGCAAAAAATAATATTATAACATCAGCAGCTTTCTTTTCTTATGCACAGGCTTAGTGATTTTTGGCCCCCCCTAAAGCAATCTGAGGGCCCGGGCCCTGGGCAAATGACCCGAGAAAACCGGTCTGACTACGGCCCTGATGACCAAAGGCCAAACTGGATCTGCACAAAACAAATAGTTCAAATTAATTATTAGTCCGGTCAAATTAGCCAAAAAATTTGCTAAATGGGGGAAAAAATCCCAAAGTTTTGAAACTTGGCATAGTTGCTCATTCGAGTGTCCTGTACAACATACTAAAATTCCCCGAAGGTGGGGGGTGAGCAGGAGGTTTGGGAGCCATCAAAGATATATTTTTACACGTTTTCTTAAATGACTCGAGAAGTATTGAGTTTAGCGAAAAACTAACCATATACAAAATTAAACTATAGACAATTTTCTTCAAAAAAGAACCAATTCATTTTCCTCGTACTTGATATAGTTTTGAAGATAGAGTCTGTTGAAAATAGAACAACATTAAACAATCTGGGTTTTGACTTACAATATTGTACAGTCAACTTAGCCAAAACAGGAGGAAAATATTCCAAAGTTTTAAAACTTGGCATAGTTACTCATTTGAGTGCCTTTTATAACATACTAAAATTCCCCGAAGGGGGGGATGAGTGGGAGGAGGAGTCATTTAAAAAGAGGGTTTATTTACAATTTTTCTTAAATATTTTGAGAACTTTTGAGTTTAGCGATAAATTTATTTAAACTAGAGTAAATTCTCTATCAAAAAAGGTCCTATTGATTGTTTCTTGTGGTTTATAGTTTTGGAGATAGTGTCGGGGAAAAAGAAATTAAAAAATCTAAATTTTCGGATTTATTTGTAAAGCTATTTAAACATAAAGTACATATGAAGGTATATTTCTTCAAAAAATACACTTGAGTCTACTTTGCTTCTATTTGCCAGCAATATGTCACCTACTTCAAGAAGCACTATGGCCATGAAAGCAGTAGTTTTTGATGGCTACACTGATATTTGAACTGCATATGAAGGTGACCATACAATAAGAACAATTTTTTTCAATCGAAAACAAGACAAGGCTGATTAGCTTGCTTTCACAACAAATGATTGATGCAGGAATTAAAACACAAGTTGCTGCAGGTGACGCTGACACTTGTATCGTGTAATATATGTGAGTTTCAGGGATTTTAAAACAATTAAATAAGGGTATAACGTAAAGGAGGTCATAATGTAAATTTTGGACATTTAGCCTAATTTAAAAAACTTAGTACTTTCATGAAAAATAATAAACATAGAAATTCAAAGGGGGATTGCAGACAAGTTTAATTTCAATATATTTCAGTCATAAAAAAGCAATTTGTAATATGATAAGGCATAAATAGAAGTTACACAGAACTTAAATATGTTTTTTGAAATAAAGGAAAGACGTTGTTAGAACATAGCCTCCACAACGGATGTACATTTAGAAAGAAACAAGACTTCAGCCTCGAAACGGATACAAATTTCAGAGATTGTGCGCAGTTTAACATAACAAGAGAATCAGGATTGGTGGAGAGAAACCACGTGATATGACATCATCATTGCATGATGTGGCAAGCGGAAACTATGTATAATTCTCACTAGCATCAGAGACGTTCTGCTGAGCAGATCTATTTGTAATGTGTTAAGTATATTGTTCCAGAAGTATGGAGAAGTGCGGTATTTCTGTTAGAAATGCAATCTAAACATTTCTAAAGTATAATAGAGACAGTGTACTCATGTTTGAGTGTAGAATGGTGAAATTCGGACGTCCGTAGTCAGAGATATTAAACAAAACAAGTTTCGGAAAACAAGCGTGGGTTTCACAAAGCATAAGTAATGGCGGACTAGCTAAGTGACTTGTATAAAAAACGAACAGTGTTTTCGGAGTGAGTTATATCCGTGGATCATAAAATAAATTCAACGATTAATGAGGCTAAACAATTGACTAAGTACAAAATCATTTAAATTAAAATTTTCATAAACTAAAACATGTGTTAAAAGTAAATTCATTTTCTTTCATAAATTCATTTTTTAAAGTGCACTATAAAAAACAAAAATTCGTAAGTAATAAATTAAGTTTAATTAAGTCTGCAATCGAATATTTTATTAATATAAGTTATTATAGGTTTAAGATAAAATGATTTATAATTTATGTGTATGGTTGAGTGTCTGATTGAGGTAAATGAGATGAAGATTTGCCAATTTGACTTAATCTTTTTATGTGTGTTTTTTCAATCTAAAATGATAAATTAAAGTATTAATGCCAACTACTATGCTTTCTTAATTTGAGTTTTCTCCTTTCCAGAAGTACTTTATGGTAAATTGAACCCTGTAACAATAATAAAGTTAAATTCAGTGTTTTTTATAAGTAGTACAAAATGGCGACGGTTGAGAGTGTGAACGGTACGTTTTGGCGGTATGCACTCTGTGTGTAGAAACATAGATGTCGTACTTCTAAGATGATCTGTCCTGAGCTATCAACTGTACGCACAGATATGATAAATTAATGCGTAACAGAGATTTGATAGTCAGCTGTGAAGACACAGATCTGACTACAACATAACCTAACTTAAATTTTGGGGTTATGTTTGATTGTTTTTATTGTGAATAAGGGAATAATGTGTTGTAATATTTTGAATTAATAATTAAATAAGTAAGGTATATGGATTGAAGGTAGGATATTATAAATAATTGTTACGCAGTAAAGGTTATTTTTTTTATTTAAAATCAACTTAGAATATTTTTGTCAAAATTAATTATTATTTTTTTTTATTTTTCTATTAATAAATTTGTTTGTAAACGGCTTGTGTAAGCGCAGCACGTTACAATCGTGGGGTGTGCTATTGACAAATCTCCTCTACATCGAACAATTGCTGTTGTTGGTGAGGATATCGACCTGCTAGTATTAATAATATCTATTATTTTACTAACCTTCAAACAGTCCGTTTTTGGTTCTGAACACGTCTGACCGCGGTTTCGACACCACACATGTCATTGTCAAAGAATTCTTATCTCACAATATCCACATTACACACTTAAACACATTTAAAAAACACACGTAAAACACTTTAAAAATTTCACCATTTCTGGGTCGTTATAACACGAATAATACAAATAACAGAGCATTTTCTGAAATAGGTCTAATGTCGGGCCAACCTAAACGTGAACTGGGGTACGACGTTGAACTACTGTTCAATCAGCTGTGCTGTTTTTGTTTTGCCTAACTTGTAGGCGTTTCTAACTTCATGATGCTGTCGTGTTCATGATTCATGATGTTTTACGTGTGTTTTTTTTAAATGTGTTTAAGTGTGTAATGTGGATACTGTGAGATAAGAATTCTTTGACAATGAAATTTGTGGTGTCGAAACCGCGGTCAGACGTGTTCTGAACCAAAAACGGACTGTTTGAAGGTTAGTAAAATAGTAGATATTATTATCATGTAACAGCTCAGGAAGTAGGACAATAAAAACATGAACTGCTAGTATTGCTAATAGCACTATCACCAGCAACTAACAACAACTTCTTCATCAAACCTGGAAGGGAAAAGGCAGAAACAGATATGTTTTTGTATCAGAAACTCAAAAAACTTGAAATTAACGATAGAATTCTCTTCCTTTGTAGCTTCAGTGGATGTGACACTACTTCTGCAATGTTTAGGAAAGGCACAACAACTATAGCAAAACAAAAGCACAACACTGAAGGACATAGCGACCACATTCTATGGCCCATCATCAACAGCCACCGATTATGTTTTAAACTTCATTTTCTGTAGATGTACAGATACTTGTAAGGAGATATGTGGCTGTGGACTAAAATTCAGCTTTGCACCAACTGACAAGGATCCTGCACAAATGGTCCATTACTGGATGAAGAGGTATTCTATGTGAACTGTATTGAACTTGAAGATCTTTTTTGGAAAAATAGACCTTCGTGTGTAAAATTTAAAACAATTAGAAAAGTTTCCTATATGAATTTTATAGAATTCATTGTACCCTATTGGATTGTTATATTTATATACATAATTTTTTATAATAATAACACAAAAACATAGAAGACCATATGGAAATACTACATAAAACACAGAAAGGAAAACTTATGGATGTACTAGAGGAGTTTGAGATCTATAAACACACTAAAAACAACCCAAATAATATATTAAATGATAAACTAAAATTTAATTCTAACTGTATATATGATCTAATAAATCGTATATCTCAAGCTCAGACAACATAACAGAGAAGGGTAGACCTATCTACATAAATCTAGATAAGACCTTAGATTTCATCCAGTCAAGTAGTAGAACCAGCTGGTGTAACATGTGGCTGCTTAAAGACACTTTTAATTCATATAACGTGTACAAATGTACAAGAATAACTTCTTCTTTTTCAGTGTTTTTTAGTATTGATAAATGTTGTTAATGGTTAGTGTCTTGTGTCTGTAAAGTGTAGTTTGATAATGCTGTCTGTGTAGCGGCGAAACAAGTCGCACAAAAAATAAGGATTGTTTGACAAACAAGTTATTTATAACCATTTATATATAAATTTTATTTTTGAATAGCTTTACAAATAAAGTCGAAAATTTAGATTTTTTAATTTGTTTTTCCCCGATATTATCACATTTAGGATTAGTTTTCCACTAAACTCAATATTTCCCAAAATATTTAAGAAATATTGTAAAACAAGTTCTTTAAATACTCCCCCTCCCACTCATCCCCCTTTGGGGAATTTTAGTAAGTTATACAGGGCACTCGAATGAGTAACTATGCCAAGTTTGAAAACTTCGGGATTTTTTCCTTCTGTTTTGGCCAAGTTGACTTCAATGAAATTAAGTCAAAAACCCAGGTTGTTTAATGTTAATCTTGTTCTATTTTCCGCAGACTCTATCTTCAGAACTATAGCACATACGAGAAAAATGAATTGGACCTTTTTTGAAGAAAACTTTTTGTAGTTTAATTTTGTATAGGGTTAGCTTTTTGCTAAACTCAATATTTCGCGAGTTATCTAAGAAAACATGTAAAAATTAACTCTGATGGCTCCCAAACCTCTCGCTCAACCCCCACCTTCAGGGAATTTTAGTATGCTGTACATGACACTCGAATGAGCAACTAAGCCAAGTTTCAAAACTTTGGGATTTTTTCTCCTATTTTGGCTAATAAGCCTATTAAGCCTATAATATAAAATTGTATAATTGTATTGTTCTCAAACTGACCTTAATTTCTTTGAGTTTCCTTTGTTGATTCGAATTAATAATTAAATACATTTTAGACTTAACCTAGTTTAAAATATTATTATAAATCATAATACAGTATTATTCATCCAGCTAGGCATAGCATAAAATTGTGAAGAGTTATTGAATCTGGTCACTTTAATCAGCTAATTTATTTTTTATTTGTCTTATTGCTTGCTATGGTAATAAATATAAAAATGGCTACAAATCGGTTTACGTAAATCTCATTGAACATTATTTAAACCAATTTTACTTTCTCACTATACTATAGTATAGAGAAAGTATAATGATCGCAAAAAAATCGATGTTGACATTTTTGTGGAAATATTCGTTTTGGGACCCCCTGAGTCCAAAAAAGTGGTTTTTACAAAATGTCTGTATGTCTGTATGTATGTCTGTATGACTGTATATCTGTATGTCTGTATGTATACAAAGCTAGAGCGAAAACTATTCGATCGATTTCAAACAAATTTGCACCAGACATGTCAAGTAGGCCAGTATAGTTGCACGAAAAACGGTTTTGAAAAATTTTTAAAAACAACCCCCTTTTAGGCAAAAAACCCCCCAAAAAATCAGTTATTATTTTTTAATAAAAAAACGGCTCTAACGATTTTGATAAAATTTGGCTTATTTGTAGCCTTTAATGTACCCTACCATATGCAAAAAACCGCATCTTTCTAAAAGTTCTCGTTTAGCTAATAATAATAATAATAATAATAATAATAACTGATTTTGGGGGGTTTTCTGGGCATAAAGGGGGTTGTTTTTAAAAAAATTTCAAAAACGTTTTTTATGCATATATACAGGCCTAATTGACGTGTTTGGTGCAAATTTGTTCGAAATCGATCGAATAGTTTTCTCTCTAGATAATAATAATAATATTTATTAGGTAATCTCCTACTCTAATAAAAAGCCACCTCTCCTACCCCACCCTACAAGTCACAGTGAATCTGTTTAATAATTTAAATATGTTTGTGAGAAAGTATGTGCCAGTTCCTGGTACCGTTTATTTTATGATGTTACTTAGTTGTGGTAGTATTTTTGATCTCAACATTGTATATTAATAAAGAAGTTTTAACAGAAACATCATTGGCATTCACTGTAATATAAAATTGTGATAAGAATTTTATCTAGATAGTCATATTAGGCTACCTGTATTTCTTGTAATTGCTTCAATTCTTTACTTCCTATGGTAACAATAATTAGAAGAATATTGATATCGTTACCTTCATTAAAATACTATAGTTATGCAAAATTCAGTTCAAAGTAACATATAGATCAATAAGAAATAATTCAATTTAACAAACTAAGTTAATGTCAGGTATTTTTTTAAACAGAGATATAAAAAGTGTCTCTGTTTTGTGGTGTTGTATTTGGAATAAAAAGTTGATAAATTCATTTACTTTACCATATTAAAAGTTTTAAAAGTAGTGTACTTGGTAACAGCCAAAAGTGGAAAATTGATAATTACTGTGGTCTAATAAACAAATATAAAATTTGAAGCTTTTACCTTTTTATTGGGTCTTTCCGTACTTAATTTTTATCCCAAATTTGACAAGTTAAATGTTCTAAGCTCTACACATTAGAAGTTTAAAAACTGATTGCTTTATTTTGATTGAGCTTTTATTATTTCAAATGATGGTCGAGCTGGATTAAAAATGAACATAATGTGTAGTAAACTAAATTCTGTTTCCAGGCCATTAGTTTGCAGCTTATATTTTAAATGTATAATAATAAAATTACATTACACTAAAATGAATTGTTTTCCCACAGGCATCCAAGGATATTTTAAATTTCAGCATCATATTTTTTGTAGTTTTTCTTGCATTTGCTCAGCTTGGACTCTATTTGTTTGGAAGTCAGGTAAACAAAATTTATATTTTGAAAATTATTACTTAATATTTGTCAGTTCTTAAATTTAATTTTATAACCATATTTTTTTAAGTTTATTCATTAGTAATTTTGTGCACTACTTAATCAACCCTTGCATGCGGAAAATACCTCAACTCAAATATTGTAACCAATTAAAGTATTATTATTATAACTGCTAGGGTTAATACAATTGTGTCTAAAAAGTTATGATAATTTTTATTTGCAATAACTTATCAGTGAATAATCGAAGGTCTATGGAACAGTTTTGTGAAATGAAACAACTTGCTTATTAAAGTTTTTGATCACAGTGTGTGCGTTTCTTTTTTGTGTAAACTGTTAACAAGGCAACTTTGCAAAGAAAAAGTTGAGTGTGTTTTGTGCGGTACAACGCGAGCTTTGCCTAGTGTTCCATTAAAATCTTCTTCAAAGAATGCAACAATTATAAATAAAACAATCCATTAAGAAAAACTGGTAGTTTGTTAGACAAAAATTACTCAGATAGGCCACCAATTATTAGTGAAACTGTTGAAAACATACAAAACGGCTTGAAAAAGTCCTTACAAAAATATGATTATGAATTAAATGTCTCAAAATAAAACGTATATTAGGTTTAAAAAAGAGACCTAAGTTCACTAGTTGTAAACTTAACTAAAGTTTTGGGGCCAGGAGAAAATATGAAAAGGTGGCATTTATAACTTGGCGAAATTTATAAACAAATTTAAGTGTTCTAAACTTTATTAATTTAATATAGAAGATAATATATTAATAAATATTACCTTTTTAAATTTGTCCGTCTTGTGACTTCTGAAGATTGATTAAGTAATCTTAATACGACGCGTTTCGGGAACGCATTCCCATTGTCAAGCACACATAAAACACTAAAAACACACTTTATAAAAAACACAAATACACAACACTTTTATAAAATGTTTAAAAACACATTTAAACATAAATGCCGAATAATAATTTATTCCTACGATGTACATTGTTGAGCGGCCACTGCTGTACTAACACAATTTATAGAATATTAATATTTATTTAGCCTAAGGACCGGTTTTCTTGAGATAGCCGAGGGCTGTGTCATATAGATCATTACTCTTGAATGACAGCTGATCGTTTAAGACATTGGCGGGATTTTTGTTAAATTCTTTGTCTATTTCGAATTCTTCCATTGCGTCCAAAAGTCTTCCCTTATTGCAAAAATGGATTGGGGTCAAATTTGTGTTAAAATCAGTGTATGAATGGTTGGAGTCAATTAAATGTTGAGCGAAGTTTGAATTTATTTTGCGCATGTTGTTGTGTGGCAAATGTTCTTTAAACCGTTCTTTGAAAGCTCTGCCCGTCTGACCAACATAAAAACTGTCACAATCATCACATTCAATTCTATAAACACCCGATTTCTTTTCTGTCGGGATCAAACGTTTTGGTCGTAATAACTTTTGCACGTTATTAATTTGAGTTACGAGCGCAACTTTCTGGACGTTTTCTGTGTCTTAATGTTTGTATTTAGGGAAATGAAAGCTCTCTTGTGTTTATTGAACATGAACACGACTAATGAAAAGTATTTAAAATATATAATGAATTTCACCCACCTTATAGATTAAAAATACTTTCTCCAGATAGAGCACTGGTTAATTGAGGGCTCGATTGATGGTGATTCATCCCACCACGTTTACGTTATCTATCTCTTTAATAGGCCTGTAAAAAAAGTCTATTTACTGAACTAGGCTGAGAAATACAGTTTCTTCTTACAGACATAGT
>JAGFPH010023372.1:0-11979 GCA_018207615.1 Philaenus spumarius
TTTATAATAACTATTTTTCAATACGGCTATCTAAATTATTAAAGTTTTCATACGCCAAACAAGTATTTAACAAATAGGTGTAATAATTAGTTGGCAGAATAGTTATTTAGTTAGTTATTGTTATTTAAAGTAGGCCATTTCAATTAAAAAGTAGAAAATATTATTTTCGAACAAATTCAAAATTTAGGCCTACAGCGTAAATTGAAATAATAAGCCGGTTAAAGCGAGAATTGTAACCAACTTCTTTTCAGAACGCAAAATTGTACTTATTCAATAAACTTAATCCACATAACCTATAAATTACTCGAGTACCGACCTGTTAGAACGACGTGGATCTCTAGTCCGTCAACAGAAGTCTTGTTACACCAACACCAACCAACATTTTACACTGGACACAATCACAAATTCAATTATTCGTTCTCACTAAAATGATCACAGTGAAATCCAAAACTATAGGAAGCACTTTTAGGAACTCGGTTTGTAAAATTAAAACTGTAGATAGAAGGTAAAAAACACAGCCTATGTTAAAACAATACTACCCCATCCGTGTCCCAAGAACGACTGACTCTAGGCGAAGCACAGACTCGACTGGCTCTCGTGGTATGCGACTCGACTGCGCTCTGCAGGCAACCGCTCGAAACACGGCCGTACACTTTTTGTGATTCTGTTGGCTGGATTCGCCGTTTTACGAATCAGAGGTCACCGCACGCTGCATTACGCAGAACGATTTCAGAAAGAAAAACACTCCGCGGACGGGATCGGTGAAAGTGATGCCGATTTCGGTTACGAATCGTATCGAAATACTGTAATTTGGTCCGCGATTAGCGGTTTCGATAAATGTGTGTAAACTTTGGCGGGTCAAGAGGTGGCTTTGCGAGTTTCAAAACAACAATCTGCGGGACACGGAACGCAGTGCGTGTCGCACACGCAACAAAGTAAGATGCGTACACGTTACCGATACATGTCGGTAGGTGTGATCGGTAACATCAACATATCAGGGAAAATTTGTATACATATATTGTCAGTTGTAGCAAGGATGTGTAAGCGACATTTCGCATAAAGTTCTTGACATTTACTGTTTTCACGAATAAAATCTGTTATGAAAAGAAATAGTAGGTTTATTCTGAAGTTATGAATTAACGTCTGGAACTACTGAACCGATTGAAAAAATAGTTTTACTAATAAAAAGCTACACTACCCGGCTAGAATTAATTTTGATTTAAGGGTTGAAACAACCCCTAAAACAATAAATATGAATTGTTATCCTATCATTAAAGCTGGAGAGCTGAAATTTTGTACATTTATTTCTTACAAGATACATAGACAAAGTAAACTAGATTTGCATTTTTTCGTGAGCTGCTAAGGGGTGAAAATGTTGTAACAACCCCTGTAGAAAAATTTTGATTGTTTTAATTTCCTTAAAGCTAGAGAATAAACCCTTAATAAATTAAGGAATTTAAAAATAAGAAACCACTATGTTACATCCTAATTAAAAATAAACAAGCAGGGCCGGATTTAGCATTTTGGCGCCCCTAGGCCCAATAATTTTTTCCGCGTCCCCTAGGCTGGTTAAAGTTACTTCCCCAAAAACCTTTATTAAAAAATTATATCAGGCGTATATGTTAATTGCTTAAACACCACTCCACGATGCAATTTTATCATTGCAAGTTTTTTTTAGTAATTCACTTGGTTCTGGGCTTAACAAAATGCCGTCTTGAAACACTTTTAGTAATTGTATATATTAAATAGTGAGCTCACGTTTGTGGGACTGAAACAAAACGATCCAACCCGCAACAAAGCTTGGCCATTGCTATGTTAATAACTTAGGTTTTGTTCAATTTAGTCAATTGGGCAAATAAAAAATTTGTTCCAATGAACTTCAAAATCAGAATGATTTTTTTTGTAATCAATTCAAAAAATATGTTAAAACATGGCTATTTATTTTTATTTCTAGATATTTTTTTCTCTCGGCCGTGCGCCCCCTGGAAGCTTGCGCCCATAGGCCCGGGCCTACCGGGCCTATTGGGAAATCCGGCCCAGTAAACAAGACATATTAGAATTTTGTAGTAGGCCTATTTATATAAAATATATTTGCTTCGACTCGGAGTCCTCTAGTGTACTATATATTTCTTTGTCACAACCTATCTATTTAAAACTAAAAATTTCTCCAAAACAGGCACTTTTGAACGGCAGGAGCAGCACTTTTGAACGAATTAAAACTCATTTTAATAACACGTTCGAAAATCCGAACAAATCGATAATCCGAACAACGGTGACGCCGAATCTGCCCGGATTACCGACATCCTACTTTACTAGTAGAATAACTACGTAGAAATTTATTTTAAATACGTAGGACGGCCACATTATTTACCCTGTCCGCAAGTTAACTTTCGATACAATCGTGTTCGCCTTTTACAATCGAGTTTTATCGAAGTGAAAGGCGACAAACGGACGCAATTGGCCACGGTGTTTGTTTTTCTGTTAGGCCTATTTGTGTCACGTACGAAGGCGTTTTGGAAAGAAATGCAAATTGATTCAGCGGGTGAATGTAGAGGCCAGAAGGTCGCGTCCGTCCGTTTGTCTCACGAAGGTTTTAAAGGCCGACATATTAACCCGCTTTTCGTAATATCTATAAATAAAAGCGTTCGTTTTCAGAATAATAAGCGCTTGGAAAAGTGAAACTTGTTTTAGGACGTGTCACGATTTCCTTCACTTTTCTGCGTGGTGTATCCAAACACCGGGTAATGTTTCCTTTGGTCAAAAATAAGAAAAATATACAAATATCTTAAAATGCTTGAGCTGCCATTTAATATTTTTAACCAACAAATTAGTATCACCAAGGCAAGTATTAAATTAAGGTTCGAGAAACTACTGCTGCTATAACTTACAGAAATTGATTTTTAAGCCTCCTGGAGCATCTGAAAACTCTTTATAATTGTGCCATACAAGACAATATTTTCCTACGACTTTATACAGGAATATTCAGGAAGAAACTGAGAATCTTTCAGTACGTGTTCTACAAGTGAAAATAATTCGACCACGCAGCTGAACCGCTGACGTGAGTTGAGCAAATTTCCAAAATTAAGTTTATAGGCCTATGTTTTAGGGTTAAAACTACTGTAGGATACCAACAATTTTGGAAATAGGACTACTCCCGACGGTGCTCAATAGCTGCAAAATGCTTCGCACGCCATTCCGCATATTGGGAGTATCTTCAATACACAAAGCTTTACGTGCTTCGCACGCCATTCCGTATATTGGCAGTATTTTCAATACACAAAGCATAGCGTGCTTCGCACGCCATTCCGCATATTGAGGCTATTTTCAATACACAGTGCATTGAGAGCTTCGCACGCCAACCCCCGTATTGGGAGTATCTTCAATACACAATGCATTGCGTGCTTCGCACGCCAACCCCACGGTAAAATCCACCAAATGGCTTTGAACCGGGTACTTTTATGGTATTTTACATTTTGATAGATTTTGGGGAACCAAGCGAGCTATAAGGTCGCGTAAAAAACCAAAATGTGCAGAATAACATCCTACATTTATGTTTGTAGAAAACTCTAAAAAACATTTATTACGTAGGAAAAATCTAAAACAATAGTTACTTCCAGTCAAAAAACGTGCTTCCGGTTGTTGGATTTTTTTGGGCTAACGAACTCGTCCGAGCGACGTAGACAACCAACATGTGTACCAAATTCGAACCAAATCGGATTTAAAATGCGTCTGCTAGAATGCGCACACATATATTAATATATACATATGATTTTTAATGACACCCCAAAACGTGTTCTGAGGACCATGATCGGTGCTCATTTGCTACTCCCGACCTTGGGTCTTACCATAAGGGCCACTGCAATAGCTCATTTTTCCTATGGAAATTCGCTAATAAAAAAAGGTTCATATAAACATAGGTTAGGAAATGTTTCGTTTTCCAGTTGTCCGGATTCAGTGCGTTTGTTTTTTTTTACAAAATACTGAATATCTTTGGACTAAGGAAATATATCGAACGCAAATTTTGGAAACATATTTGGTGTGACATCTTTTAGCCGTGTACAAAAAACAAGTTTTTTTCACACACAGTAAACCTCCAATTATCCGAACTCCAACTATCCGAATTGCTTTCAGAAAAAAAATTAAGACGGCAACGTACTGCGATTTGCAAAATAATGATTCTGTCTACGAGCGCTATTGCAACATAGGCTTAAAATTGTAAAATACGCAACGCTCTGTGTATTGAAAATCCTCCCAATACGGGGGTTGGCGTGCGAAGCACGCAAAGCATTGTGTATGGAAAATACTCCCAATACGGGGGTTGGTGTGCGATGCACTGTGCGTCGGCTGCTTCTAATAGTGTTCAGTGTCAAGCTCACACGTGCGTCCTTAACAGTGAACGTGTTAACGCGATAATAGTATTCAAACGTTAAACTTATAAAACGTGTATACGCGACCGTAGTATGTGCTACTAGTTTACTCCAATCCCGAAAAGATTCAAATAGACCCTTTTTTTCGGGAAAAATCCAACTATCCGGATTTTTGATTCGGATAACTCGAGTTCTACTGTATTTTCAAAATGGCGGCCGTTTAAATTGTTGACTGTAAAATACCTCTAAAACCGATAACTTTACAAACAAATTTCAAGAAACAAACAATTTCCTTTTTTAATGACAAACATAACGGGCTTTTTATTACTTCTGTAACTTAACAGATAACTGAGTTATTGGCTAGAAGTCAACAATTTTGTACCTTGGTAGTTGTCTATAGTATAATTTAATATTAAAGTTATATAATTTGAAAGTGAATTATTGTTTTTTCAATACTGTCGCCACGTTTTTAGTAAAACAGAATTGAAACCCTAAACAAAAATGCCTGAAGTATCGTCTTTAATCACAGTATGTGTCCAGTTTGTATATTACACAATAAAAATGGCACTAGAAATGAAATATAGAATACAACAATGAAATGTAGAATACAACAATGAAATATAGAATACAACAACGAAATATATATACAACAATTAAATATATAATTCAACAACGAAATATAAAATACAACAATGAAATATAGAATTCAACAACGAAATATAGAATACAACAATGAAATATAGAATACAACAACGAAATATAGAATACAACTATGAAATACAACAATTAAATATAGATTACAACAACTTAATATAGATACAACAAAACAATGAAATATAGAACACAACAACGAAATATAGAATACAACGACTAAATATAGGTACAACAATGAAATATAGAATACAACAATGAAATATAGATACAACAATGAAATATAGAATACAACAACAAAATATAGAATACAACAATGAAATATGGAATATGATTGATAAAATAAAACTTGGACACAGAATCTCGCAACTAATACGTTCATGAACTCAAACGCGTTTCAACGACAAAGTCACCATCTTCAGTATTGCACGAGCAACAATAGTCAAACTATAACTAACTTAACAGTGTTTACGCAAAACTCAAAGGTTATTTATTTAAAACTCTTTTTATTTATAGAATATAATGTAACAAGAGTAATTTTAAAAAGCTTTAGTAAAAGAATCTAACAAATCAGTTAATGAAATCTTTGGAAGTATCATTATATAATTAGGCCTATAGCATTAAATTATTTTCAGTGTTAGGATGTAGATTAGGAGGTTTATCCATACAGTTTCTCTCAATACAAAATGGTAGACGTAAGGTTCGATATACATATTTGTTTGACAATAAATTGCGGAATTGAAATAGCAACACTAATATAAATACTTGAAGTAGATGGAATTAAGGATGCCAAGTCGCCCAGCTGGCTCGTTATCTAGTTCGCTTACGTTTAGGTTCCGCCTGGAAATGTCAAGGCTAGCGCCTACATACCCGCAAGGAAGAAGTTTTATATATTTGTAGCTCGGAATGTACACTGCCTCCTGATAAGTGTCAAGGTTTATGCTTTGTTGAAAGTGTTATGTTGTATGGGGGGTGGCGTTAGTTGCCGTTGATGTGGGAGTGGGTGCCAACGTAAGTAGTTGAAAAACCAAGGAAAATTAGGGAAGGGGGGCATAATTACAAATGTTTTGTACTATAGCGAAGATAATGTTGTAAATGGTAAATCAGTTTAAAAGGATTGGCCGATGACATTACCTTACCTAACTTAATCTGAGGCTTACTAACCAAAGACGTAACATATCCTATGATATATCGTAATTTATCCTTGAGTATAATATTAACCTAATCTGGGGCCTAATATAACCTTACCTAGCCAAAAGTTAAACATAACCTAAATCTTAACGTTACCTAACCAGGGGATTAACATAGCCTAACTCATAAACTTACCTAGCGAGGGCTTTAACACAACCTAACTCACCTAACTAACTAGGAGTTTAAGGCTCTTCTTTACCTTGAAGAAAACTCCCGAGTGTGCCGTATGATTTCAATACGAAAGGTCTGACTAAAGCCGCAAAATCGTTGAAACACCGCATTCGTAATACCGTGTTTCGGATTCTATTTATAAATTAATAATCTGGAAAACTACTTTAAGTTATGAAGAAGGCTTTATATTTTTTACGTGTTAGCTTAAAATATGGAGATTATTGTTTAAAACTCCCAAAAAAATGCGTTAAAAATAATCGATTTTTACTTAGTTAAACTGTTGATTAAAATGAGTGGCCGTCGATTTCTTTCAATTATGAGGTATAAGACAAAAGCACAAAGCCTTTAAGAACACTTTAAGATGTTTCACAACTTTTTAGGTTGAAAAACGGCGTCCGAAACACAATGGTACGAAGTGCATATTTTTGCTGTTTTACGCAAGGTATAGAAGACCCTTAATATAACTTAAATTAACTTAGTCCTAGTGTAACCCAACCTAACATATCTTGGGATCTAAACTAAACCATCCTGGGGCTTAAAACAGGCTAACCTAACCTCAAACCTAAACTAACAGCCTAACCTGGGGAATATAGTAAACTTAGCTAAATAACCAGGAGGCCTAACATAAACTTACTCGAGGCTTGACAGGTTGACCTTAAGGTAACTTAATCTAAGTTAACCAGGGTTCTAACATAACCTAATTCGGGGGCTTAACATAACCAAAACTCAGACCTAACCTAACCAGATGACTAAATTAAACTAATTTAACCTCGGACTTAATCTTACATTAGCCTGTACTAAATTATTGTAACTCTTGACTGACGTGGCCTAAGTTGGGGCCCTAACCTAACAATATAATTTAACCGGGGGCCTAATGCATATTCTAATTTGTATATATATTCTATGTAATCTAACCAGCGTCCTTAAAAATACCGCTTAGTAGATATGGGACACGTAGGTGGTTCCAGAAAAGTTTGAAATAGGAAGAACTTTTACAATCCCGAGAAAAAATGTAACGCGAGTGACGGATCAGAAAAGTTTTAACAAAATCGCTAAAGTACAATTTGAGTGTACCGAAATGAACCTTTATTATCGATTATATAACGTAAACATCTACATTTCTGACTGAACAACACTTATCGACTTATCTCAAATTACACAAATAATAAATCACCATCCTCTCTGAACACTTGGGTCTTATAGAGTTTCTACGTGGGCAGTTCACCTTATCTCTGATAAGAATTATTTATGATCACAAAGTCATTGTGCCGTTACAAGTGTTTTATTGGTTTATTGTTAATTAAATACTTGTAACACATCAAACTATTGATAAATTCAATAAAAATTAACTTTTGTTAAGAAAATAAACTGAGATAGTGAAACTGTTACCCGGGTTCTATTTACAAGGTGATTCAGGAAGAAACGGGAAATTCAGGACGTGTTCTACTGGTGAAAATAAAGGAAAAAGTTCCAATAAATATAGGTTCGGAAATGTTTTCCAGTTTTTTTTTTTACAAAATAATTCGTATATAGAGAACGGTTAGACTGATTAAGTTCAAACTTGGCATGAAGTTTAATCTAACAACGATCAATCACAAGAAAAATAATCGATTCTATCAAATGATGCGTTTCAAAATGGCGGCTGTTCAAAAATTTCAAACCTAAATTACTACAACAAATTACGTACATTTTAACAGAAAATGTCAAGACGTCTTTTTTGTAGCCCTTTTGATTCCCTAACGGATGGTATAACTGTGAAAATAATCGGTGAAGTGTAATAGCTAAGTTAAAGATAATTACAGCAAATGTACATACAATATTGCTGTGTTTACTGTGTTGGTATAGGATGCCCGGTTGAACAAACCAATAACACATAACTTAACAATTATCCTTCATCCGATTGTTTTGACAATTACACAATTCTATAGGGGAATCAAAAGAACTACAAACAAAATTTCTTGAAATTTTTTTGTTAGAATGTACGGTTTTTATGCAGTTTAGGTTTGAAATTTTCAAACAGCCGCCATTTTCAAACGCATGATTGGATATAATCGCTTATTTTTTTCTTAAAATAGATCGTTGTTAGGTTAAACTTCATGCCAAGTTTGAACTGAATCGGTCAAACATTTCTCTAGATATGCATTATTTTGTACAACAAACAAAATGGCGGTTACCTGGAAAACGAAGTATTTCCAAACCTATGTTTATAGAAACATTTTTCTTTATTTTCACTGGTAGAACACGTTCTGAAAGTTTTTTTCGTTTCGTCCTGAATTGCCTTGTATAAATAGCGTAGGCCTATTAAAATTCTTTCATTATTTTAAAAATTTTACAACGCGTAAGCAGCCACAGAAATCGCAAAATAAAATAAGACTAATGCTAACTAAATGGTTAACAAATGTTCGTTTTTAAGTTGAATAATATTCCGTTTCAGCACTTCCTTAAGGGT
Source organism: Philaenus spumarius (assembly GCA_018207615.1). Classification (NCBI taxonomy): domain Eukaryota; kingdom Metazoa; phylum Arthropoda; class Insecta; order Hemiptera; family Aphrophoridae; genus Philaenus; species Philaenus spumarius. The sequence continues at coordinate 8,830 of JAGFPH010023372.1, forward strand.
CTGCTCCAGTAAACGAGAAAGCTACCGGAAACGCAACCGCTTTTCAGTATCCCTACCGAAACAGTGCAATTTCTTGCAGCTGAACGCTTTGACATTGCCTCATTTCAAACCATTTTATAAGTCTATCTTTTGTAATTGAGCGTTGAAAAAAAAACTGAATATTCTTTATAAAATTTCGGTTCCGGCTTGCAAATTATTTTTCATTATTAATTTTTTATTGTGTTAGGAAAAAAATTCATACTTTGAAATTACAAAACGTCAATTACATAACAAATCAAAAGCATTTAAAAAAATGTAAATGTAAGACGGATGCGTATTGTGACTGTGCTTAAAATGAGACCTTGCAAACAATTTTACGATAAAAAGTAAACGAAATAAATGGTTTGAAATTTAACATTGCTCTTATGGGATAAAAATCCAAGATGACCGACACTACAGCAGACTCTTAACCCGTGGTAGCAACAGCTGGAAACAAACACGGGAAATATTCCAATGAGGTAATACCGAATCAATTTGACCTCGTACATGACGCAAATAAAGCCGTAACTCGATATTAACCCTGTTTGTAAGTTAAACCGTCGCGACGTTGCTTCACCTGTTCGAAGCAGTCGTAATCGATCAATCGATTTATAAAGGTCGAAGTTGGAAACAAATCGTTGACATTTGCTGTCATTCTGCAGACAAATGTATGGGTTTAATGTACACAGATGGAGGACGTCTTATTTGTGAGTTTATTTCTGTCACCTCATCCAAAGTCGTAATGAAGGTTATGGAATATCGAAAAGTTAGGTTGGATTTTATCACGCGATTTCAAAATTTCCTTAATTAGAAACACATGGTTACATCACAAATTAAAAACCTAGCGTGCACTGTGCGCCACATCGGGTCTTTAATATTACGGTAATAAGTGTCAAAATTAAAGAGACAGTTTTATAATTAAAACTCAAGTTTGTCAACAAAACCTGTAAATTCGAACTATGACAAATAAAAAATTACCAAATATCTACGTAAAGATTAAAAGTAGATCATTACAGACTTAATAATTCGACCACGCAGCTGAACCGCTGACGTGAGTAGAGCGAATTTCCAAAATTAAATTTATAAGCCTATGTTAAAGGGTTTCAACCAACAATTTGGGAAATAGCTATATTCACGACGGTGCTGAAAAGCTGCAAAGCTCACACGCCATTCCGCATATTGGGAGTATCTTCAATACACAAAGCATTGCGTGCTTCGCACGCCAACCCCCGTTTGAGAGTATCTTCAATACACAATGCATTGCGTGCTTCACACGCCAACCCCACGGTAGAATCCACCACGTGGCTTTGAACCGGGTACCTACTTCTATGGTGTTTTACGTTTTGATCGATTTTGGGGGAACCAAGCGAGCTATAGGGTCGCGTAAAAAAACAAAATATGCAGAATAACATCCTGCATTTATATTTGTAGAAAAAACTCGAAAACAAATTCATTCTCGTAGGAAAAATCTCAAAAAATAGGTCAAAAAACGTGCTTCCAAATGTCGGATTTTTTTGGCTAACGAACTCGTCCGAGCGACGTAGACAACCAACATGTGTACGGAATTTGGACCAAATCGGACTTAAAATGCGGCCGCTAGAGTGCGAACACATATATACATAAATATATGATTTTCAATGACACCCCAAAACGTGTTATGGGGACCATGATCGGTGCTCATTTGCTACTCCCGACCTTGGGTCTTACCATATGGGCCACTGCAATAGCTCGTTTTTTATATGGAAATTCGCTAAAAAATACACCAAAATTAACCGTCCAGAGCAAACAAAATGGCCGACGCAATTCCACCAACAGATCATGGTCGCGATACCGATGCATCGAGCTGGATCAAGACCGGCATGAATCAGTGTGAGATATATTTTGGTCGAATGAAGGCGAGATGACAATGACCGAGACAAATCCCTCCGCGAGGAATTCCATTCAGACACCCGCGCCGCGTCGAGAGCTTCCCACACTCTACGTTTAGCCAACTGTCACAAAAAGTACATCGTATTGCACCTACCAGTGGGATTTTGCTGTTTGGAATTTATTTAGCGTGGAGGCTGAATGAAACTAGCGAAAGATTAACATTTTATGGTAAGGGAAAGGTAAAAATTAGAGTTTGATAATACGGTTGCGCCTAGACATACAGTAAACAGCCGTGGTTGGTTTTTAGAACAGCTGATCACATTGTTGTTTGTTGCCAGGCCACTGTGGTTAGTACTACTCTCTTGTTTGAGGTTGGTTTGCGCTGTAATGTTCTTGCCACTAAGAAGTTTTTATCGTAGAGAATTCTTCTCACTCGGAACAGGCCATGCCGATGCACGGGCGCCCATATATTTTCGGGGGGGGGGGGGTCTGGACCAAAGTATGGGGCTTAACACGTTCACTGCTTAGGACGTACATGTGAGCTTGACACTGAACACTATGAAGACGGCCGACGCACAATGCATTGTGCGTTTCGCACGCCAACCCCCGTACTGGGAGTATTTTCAATAGACAATGCATTGCGTGCTTCGTACGACAACCCCAGTATTGAGAGTGTTTTCAATACACAATGCCTTACGTGCTTCGCACGCCAACCGCCGTATGGGGGTATTTTCAATACACATGCATTGAGTGCTTCGCACGTCAACCCCAGTATTGAGAGTGTTTTTAATAGACAATGCATTGCGTGCTTCGCACGTCAACCCATATATTAAGAGTATTTTCAATACACAATTTATTACGTGCTTCGCACGCCATCCTCCGTATTGGGAGTATTTTCAATAGAGAATGCATTGCGTGCTTCGTACGACAACCTCCGTATTGAGAGTATTTTTAATAGACAATGCATTGCGTGCTTCGTACGACAACCTCCGTATTCGGAGTATTTTCAATAGACAATGTATTGCGTGCTTCGTACGACAACCTCCGTATTGGGAGTATTTTCAATAGACAATGCATTGCGTGCTTCGCACGCCATCCTCCGTATTGGGAGTATTTTCAATAGACAATGCATTGCGTGCTTCGCACGCCAACCCCCGTATTGAGAGTGTTTTCAATACCGTACACAATGCATTGCGTGCTTCGCACGCCAACCCCAGTATTGGGAGTATTTTCAATAGACAATGCATTGCGTGCTTCGTACGA
>JAGFPH010023374.1:0-11978 GCA_018207615.1 Philaenus spumarius
AGTTTAACAGTTATGTTGTACAGTTTTACAGTTATGTTGCACAGTTTTGCAGTTATGTTGCACAGTTTAAAAGTTATGTTGCATAGTTTAGTTGTAGTAGATACTAGAAATAGGGGTGCATTCAGGAGTCATGGTAAAATCCCGAAGACAGTAGTTTATTTAGGTAAAGGTCTTTCTTAATATTTCAAGATAAACTGATTGGGAAATTAATTCAAATAACGTGTTTTACTCAAATTTCCAACTCCGTACAGTTGTCTTATATTTGATCATCACTATATACTTCCTACCATTCTGCAAGGTAGGAAGTATCCAAACTGTGTCGAATTTATTTTTTTGAATAAAGAGGTTATAAACTTCTGTTAGCCAAGAGCATGGGAACTGGTACAGTAGTTTGTCAAACACAGTTTTTACTCCCGGCTATTGGACGATGAATTAGGTTAACAGAGTCCAGTGCGCAGGTTGTCTGTCAGCTTGGAATGCTACAGCGGAATGCTGAGTTGACCCTGAGATTAACTGGTTTGGACAAAATCTAGTTGGGTTACTATTTATTGGCAAGATTTTCTATTTGTATAACATTAGATTTGTTTTAAATGTACCGCAATTCTCACTTTATTGCCGCTTTAGTAGTTTGCAACAGTAAATAGTACTTTATAAAATAAAAAATAATGTTTTAAATTAAACAGAAATCATTGTATTTTAACAGCTGGGTTTTAAAAACACTTCTTGGCACTGATAATAAAAGGCAATAATTTATAATTTTCGAAAAGGCTTGGTCATCAAACAAAATAGGGGTGATACCGATTCGAAACATAATAAAAAATCACCTCTTGACACCTCTCATGCATATTCAATTGCAAATGTAAACCATTCAACTTTTATTCATCTCAAGAGATTTATTTATGGTTTTGAACAATGATATAAACCTAAACTTAACCTTAACGCGTATATACTTATATTTAAATAAAGTTATCAAAGTGAATATACGGTGTGTTTGCATTTAAAAAATCCAATATTAGGGTAATAATTGTGAATAAAAAACCAGGAACTTAACCTACACAAACACAGATACAAATTCCAAAGTATAAAATCAGCTGTGTGTGGTAATGCATAGCAGTTAGGGCAATCAGGTAATTAAAGTGCTAATAATAAACACTATACATCAGTTAAGTTGTCCTCTAATTACGTCCATGTTTACTTCTAACCGAGTTTTCGCAAAGATTTGACCTGACCAATGGATTTCTCAGAAATTTCTTAAAATACAGTAGAGCCGTTTCCAATGACGCGATCACTTCATTTTTATTTACACAATAACCAAAATCTAACCAAAATCTATATTTATAATCTTTAGGTATGCAGTTTGAAATATACTAAATTACCTTTCATAGCTGCAATTTTAAAGGTACTTACGAAATTTTTAGAGTTCAGAATAAAATATGTACTTTACTTAATATAATTTAAACCGATGAAATAGATATTTTCTACAGTTTAAACACCTAAATGTATGTGGTCTATCCTCAGAAAATAAACCAAGAAAATTGGTTACTTGTATATTGTTTTTTTCATTTTTAAATTGTTTCGTTTTTACAAAATCCACTCTTTTTTTATTACTCATGCCACCAATTAAACACAAAATACAGGTTATGTCCAAATTAATGTAAGAAAAACCCACATAATATAGATTTGTACATAAGACCAAACTAGTTTATCAAGGTTTGAAAAGGAGTGTCTCGTGCAGCTGTTACGAAACTTGTGCACCGTGCAAGGCATACTTTCTTACCGCGCGTTAAAGTCTTTGCATTCCTCGTTACATGAGCTCATGTTTATTTAAAATAAATTGATATTGATTTATTCCAATGACTCAAATGTGCAATAAATTACAATATTCCTTTTAAGTACTATTTGCTGTTTAGGGTCTCAGTTGTAGGCCTACATATAAAATATAAATGTTCTTATTGCGAGCAATATGTGCGTTTTTGTTGGCAAACTGAATTAAACATTTCACCAAGGATAAAACTGCATACGCCTAATATTCTGTAGGTTCTTTAGTTGGTGGTTGTTTAGCAGGTAATAAAAAACCGACAAAAGATGTAGATAAAATTATTCATAGACCTTGGAATTCTCCCTGTTCGTCTGTCAGTAACAACAGATGTCCAGCTCCTCACTCACAACCTTCCTACTAGTGTATGCATTTTTATTAATCCTTTTTACTTGTTCACTTTACTACATTTGGCAACTATTATTGAGTTAAGATTGAATATTAGAGATTTTTACACATACTGCAGTTTTGTTTAATTTATACCGAGTGCTCTACAGTTATCATTCCTTAAAAACAATCTAATTTTATTAGTACTAGTAAGCCCCGTGAAAAATCACAGGCAGATTAATTAGTTACTCATCAGAAATACATAATTTAAAGAAATACTATTTAAAAAAATAGACTTTATCTAGGCCTACTATTCTGACGGGGATTTTTAACTCGGTAAATGTATTCAATTATAAGTATAATAAGTATAAAACTGTAGGCTATTTGTTAACTTTGTTTTTATATTCATTATTACATGTCTAAACAAAGATAAAATATTATCTTTTAATTGCTTTCTAACTTCATATTGCTAGATCAAATAATTTAGAAGTTATTAATATTATATTAAAGAAATTAATAATGGAATGTGTTTATATGTTATACGAAGATGTACGATTGTTTTCGAATATAAACGAATTCTTTAAACTTGTATAAATGAATATAGGCCTATTGATAATAAAAGGTTTTATTTATATTCATTTAATAACCTCAAAACAAATCTTATAACGTATTATAGCCTACATCAGTTATTTAACTCATATTTTAAGAAAATCAACTTCACAAGACTTATATTGATTGAAGTTGTAAACATAACCATAAAGTATCAACTACGCTAAGTTTGTTTTAGTATTACAGATGATGGATGAAATCAGCTATTATGTTATATTGTTACTCACGTACCTACTGGCATTCGGTTTACATTGCTAATACGTCTTTATTAGTCTAACTGGTATAAACGTTATCCTATTACTTTAATGAGCAATTCTTGTATCTATCTTTGTATCTGTCGCGGATCTCGAAAACGGCTCTAAAGATTTTGATGAAAATTTGCATATTGGGGTTTTTTGACGTCAAAAATCGAATGCGCTAGGTCTTATGTGTGCAAAAACGCGCATAAACTCTGAAAAATGCGCATACAATTTAAACTCTGAACTTCCTTTTATACCACCTTTCAAGTCACTCAGAAGGCGAATAGATACAACTTCTTATTAAACCTCCTTTAAAGTCACTAAGTATTCGAATAGATACATTATAGATACAATCCAGATGTACAAATACTGAGCGATGCTCGGTCACCCAGGTACAAACGAGCCAAAGATTAGCGAGAGCCTTCAGCGAGTTTTCCAACTGCGAGCGAAGCGAATCAGCCATCTGAGGCCGTAAGCCGAGGCGGGGTTGGGACGCGAAGCGTCCAGGGGCAGAGCCCCGAGTGAATATATATACAAGATACTTTCAAGTGGTAATGCAACCAGCAATACCTTATTATAACTAATTATGACTCGTCCTACGTGAAAGCGTAATTTCTTTGCTTGACTACGTTTTCATTGAAATTGTGAGTTTAATGGGTTTTGCAACTTCGTGTGTCTAAAACTGGAAATTGCCCTGTTGCCGAAATAGAAAGTCAGTATAGAAATTATAATCATAAATATCTCCATTCTGTCAAGTACACGTTTAAAGGTTTACAGAAGTCCGTAATAAATAAAAGATAAAAATTTCTGAAATGTACATTTGTAACTTCATACGATGGACATAGTCCAGAATAAAATAGAAGTGGGGGAAGGTATAAATCTCTCCAACATCCTAACTGAAAGTGAGAGTAAGAGATATCAATGAATAGAATCGGAAATCAAACCGGAAACAAGTAAATCCTGATTTTTTCAACACAAGAAAGAGTTTAGTAATTACTGTAACTTGTAAAGAACTTCCTGTGGAAGCGAAACATTGATTTTGACATGCAGTGTGTGATAACAGTAATTCCAACATGTTGTGGTATTGCGGTCTTGATACCGTGACGTTCTTCTTAGAATATGACTACGTGCCCTTAGTTACAGTAACTAATCAATAATACATTTCTCTAGTAATGTACAATATCTGAATTCAGATTCAGAAGGTGAACATGTTCTTTCTGGAGTCATGATTCCATAACAATAGAAGAAAACCCCAAAAAATTGAAATTTGAACTCTGCTAAAGTTTGGTATTGTAAAGCCATTAAGAATAATGTTCAACTTTTATTTACCCAAGTTATTTTACATTTAAAAATACTAATCCTTGTATATTATTTATCAAAGATGTTTTTTTTGTGTCGAAGCCACATATCTTAATTCTTCATCAAAATTATTGATTCAAACATAATTTTAAAGCTTTTGTTCTCCGCTTATGTGACAAAAAATAAACAATTTATGTTTTCATTTAAAAAAAACTTCACACGTTCATATAATTCCTAATAAAAGGCGCCATCTATTAACAATATGTTTTACTAACATAACAGCTGTTAGATTGTTTTTATTCTTTATGCAAGTGTAGCTTATCACACAAAGCAATCAAATTAAGCCAACGTAAATAAATAAATGTGATTTACTTAATTAAATCAGTGTATTAAATCAGGTAAGTACACTCCTAACTTGCTAAATTCGTACGGGTTAGCTAGTTGATCATGTAACGAAACTGGCGAATGCAGTCGAGTATGTTACCTATGTTTAAACTTTAAAAGAAGAAACCAAATCCTCGTTTGACTCAGTTGATTTTTTATGGAACGGATGTCACATTTACATTTGACGTTCAGTGGTTAGAAGTCAAGCTAACGCTAAAATATTCCAACAATCAAAAAACGCTTTATTATACGAGTAAAACAAATTTTTTGTTTAATATAGTTTTTAAGATGTTCCAGAAAATGTTGCTTAACATCATTTTCAAGCTCTGTTCTTAAGAATACTTCAGTTAAAAACCATTAGTAATAGAGGAGCTTATTTACTGTGTTACAAAAAGAAAAAAGTAACGAACCTAAACTTTTGTGTCCCACTATCAGTGTATTATTTACTATGCCGTGGATATTGATTTTCTTAGATGAATAGTTTGGTGAGTAGAGATGTGTTGATACGATTTTATAAATATAATTTTGGTAAAACCTTCGGGAAAGTTCGAGGATGTTTGGAACCATTAGCATGCAAGTCAAACTCTCACATTTTCGATTTATTAATTACTCGTATTGAAAGACGTTCGAACTTTTGGTATTTTTTTACTTTATATAATACAAACAAAAGATTTAACCCTCTAACCGATAACAGTCGAGATCGAGACGTTTTTCATGTACTTCTACCGTTAATGTCACGATCGCGACGCATTACGTCAGTGGCTACTAAATCTTGTGGTAGTGCTTTTATTTTCAATAAGTTTAACACTTATTATATATCATTTAAAAGACTAAGATCTGTTTTATACATATAAGATATCACTGAAATATTTTAGAGTGATACACCTGATTAGGTTGGTACACCTGCAAATAAACGGGATCATCTAGCAGAAGGTCTCGTAGATAATATATGTAGTAGGTATATTATTAATTTGTTTTAGTTTTACATTACTTCAACATAGTAAAAAGTGTATATATTTTTGATCAGCACAAATTTTATATACAACATAAGAGTGATAAATACATTTTTGTTTTCTTCTACATAACCCAGAAATTGTAAATGTGTTAAAAGTAATATTTTGTGTGTGGCATTCCATCAGTGGTACACCTGCAAATAAACGGGATCGTCTAGCAGAAGGTCTCGTAGATAATATATATAGTATATTACTAATTGTTTTACTTTTACATTACTTCAACATAGTAAAAAGTGTATATATTTTTGATCAGCACAAATTTTACATATAACATAACAGTGATAAATGCTTTTTCGTTTTCTTCTACATAATCCAGAACTTGTAAATGTGTTCAAAGTAATCTTTTGTGTGAGGCATTCCATCAATACTGCCTCAGGCTATTACATTGCAAAATTTGATTTCACTACAATAATATTCTTCATCATTTTCTGAATAAAATGACATATAATACTTAATAATTAGTTTAAAAACCACAATTTGTTTTTAATTTTTTAAATTTGCTTGCGAATGTATAGTCACCGGTTGCAACCGAAACATGATTATATGGTTAATGAAAAATTAAATACATTATACTCATTAATAGTTTACATTTTGTTTGGAATAATTCACGTTATTTATTTTGTTTTTGTTTTGTTTTTTATTTTTTGTTACAAATTTTATCAATTAATGAAAGTGTGAGATAAAAAAGTCAATGAAAACACTTAAATTATTGGGAAAATTAAATTACAACCAACTACAAACTAAACCGGGTGTGCAAGTAAAGCCTTAAACGAAAAGCGGTTGTAGTTGACAGATGGCAAGGGAAAATGTTAATTTAAAAAAAATTTATTTTATCAATATTTGTATTAGATTTTGCGTCAGGATAATCAAATTATTTTGTTTCATACGGTCCAAATGACACTTGTGTAAATAGTGCAGTTAAAATTGTTTACATATTTAACATCTTTCTTCATTAAGGGGGCACTACCCTGTCCGCCATATTGAATCTGATTCCCATAAGAGCAATGCTACAGAATAAGTCATTTTTGTCTGTTAATTCGTGGAATAAATTAAAAAATTTGGTTTCATTTTGAAGTACTGTCATATGCGGGATGTTGATTGCTAAAAATACATTTTCAAAAACCGTTTTATTGTTTTCATAAACGTATAGTATAAATAGTAAAAAATAATAAACTTTATTAATTTTTTACTTAGTTGCAAAAATCCTTAGCAATCAACACCCACAATCTATTTTACTTTAAGAAAAAAAATACAGCTTTCGTTTTTTGACAAAAACGACACAATAATATGCTTAATAGTGAAGGTATGTTTTGGTTATTTAACATTGAAATTGGTACCTAACTTCGCCGTTTTGAATGTGGAGAGCCGAGCCTTAAGGTCACGCATGATAAATGTGTTCTGTTTAAATCCCAAATACTATGCCTATAGAGTGTAGAAGCAGGTCACACAACCAGAGACGGGGTCATCAGCTGTGCAACCACAGACCATCAGCTGTGCACTGTTTTCCATTATTTGTACTATTTTATTATATATTCAGCAGGCTTCAGTGAATAGTACATTCATTTAGGCGGATTTCTCTTTTAGAACATTATTTATTGTATCTAACCTGCACAACCCAGAGCCATGAAATTTGCTCCGATCTCGGCCCTCCCATGGCGAAGTTCGATAACTTTCACGCATTACACGCCCAATTTTGATTTCGTTTTGGGAACTGGTTTGGGAAAAAACATTAACGGCCATTTTACAATCAATCTGAATTCATATTATTTAAATGGATGATAAGTAATGAAGAACTAGTTGTTTTTGTAAAATGGCTATTCTAAAAAACCAACAAGAGAATAATAATTTTATTTCGTCTACACTTTAAAAATAAAACTGTAATTGTGCATGTTAATCCAACATATTTTAACAATAAGGATATATGAGTCAAAAGTTAAAAAATCAAAAACTGCCCGTAAATTCAATGCAATTTTACAGGAGTAGTCGACTTAAGGTTGAACTTAACATGAACTTTTATAAAATCGAGTGTTCGTCCGTACGTGAGTAACATATAATATAACATCTGATTTCATCCATCATCTGTAATACTTAAACAAAACCCAGCGTAGATCATATTTTGGGGTTATGTTACAACTTCAATCATTATAATTTCTTGTGAAGTTGATTTAAAAAAATATGAATTATAGAACTAATGTATGCTATAATACGTTATAAGGTTTGATTTGAGGTTATAAACTTTACTGTATATAAATATAACCTTTTTATCATCAATATATTCGTTTACACAAATTTAAAGAAGAGATACAGTACACATTTGTTTAACTCGGAAACATTCGTACATCTTCGTGCAACATACATTCGATTATTAATTTCTTCACTATAATATTAATAACTTCTAAATTATGTGATCTATCAATTTGAAATAAGAAGCAATTAAAAGATAACTTTACAACTCTGTAACTGAAACTCTAAACGACTGAACAGAAACATTTTAGTTTGTTTAATGTTCTTATCGGTGGCTAAAGAAAACAGAGTTAAGTACACTTTAACTTTAATAGGGTGGAATTTTCGGTCACAGTTTTTTTTTAATGGCGATCGTTTAACATAACATATGAAAACCTAAGTTTGATCTTAAATTGTGTTAATAAATAATTGTATAGGACTTGACAGTATTAATATGAATAGTTATTTATATAAATTTGTTCAAAACTTATCAAAAATAAAAGTAAGTTTTGACGCAATAAAAGAAAGATTTTCTCTTCTTTAACTTTATTACAATAGTGGGTAGTCTGGAAATTCATCTGCTCATTGTATATTGGCCTTTAAGATGTGCAAAGTTTAAAGTTCAATTTCTTCAGGTTCATTCCCTGAGGGTGATTACGTCACCAGAGGCAGATTCACTTAAATGATGTCATTGTTGCATGTAGAATGAATTAAGCTGTCTTGAGAATTTATGCAAAAGTTCAGTTTAAACAGATGGAAATTATTTAGTTAATTAACAACGCCTTTCGATTATGTAGATAATATAGAGCTTTAGGTACAAAATATGGATTTGAATGAAAGTGGTTATGAACGTTTGTTGATAACTTACTTAAAATGTAAATAATTATTTTTCAAATTTAAGTATTTATTGTGAAATGTTTTTTCTGTTTCAGGGATCGAGCAAGCTTTTCACATGTCCCACCGGTAAGTTTTGTTTCCTATAAACTGAATACATAACTTCAATAATAGAATCCAGAGAACAGTAATTGTTAAGAATGTTATTAATTTACAGGAAACAGATGCTACTGAAATTTATACACGTTTAAGATCATTAGTTTTTAAAATGTAAGAAAGAAAAAAATGTAATGTTTATAAAAATAATTAAAGAAACATTTCCTTGCCGACCTGCAGTAACTTGTTTGGGATTGGATCGTGGTAAAGGTTTGAAGCGAGGCCAGGCCAGACGAAGGTAAATGACTTAGAAGGACACAAGACTTTATTGCTGTAATTATTCCCACTGCAGTGCACACCTGACGTGTCTATGAATCATAGCCGGGCCTAAAAACTCCCTTCATTAAAAATTTAGCAATAAACAGACCGCTGAAAAGTTATGAAAGTATTGTACTTTCATTCTATGATTACAAACAACTTTACTTAGATAATCCAACCTTTTACCGCAGAATGAATGTCTTGCATTTGTGAGGGGAATAAATTGTTTCTTACATTTTAACCTAAATGACAAAATTACTATAGGCACTATTTTTATCTATTTTAATTCTGATTTTTTTATCATCAAGTGGGTTGTTGGTGTCATTAGTTTTACCGGTACTATAGCTATCCTTTTACGTATACCAAAATTAAAGGTAACCTAATTATTTAGCATTAAAAGAGGTGAAGATGGCGTTTCTTGATTTTTAACGGATGGTTTTTCTGTAATTTAAAATTAATTTTTTTAATAGCTCCCCTATTATAACCGTTTTGTGAAACAATTATACAAATTTGGAAATCTACTAAATAATAATATAACAATCTCTGCAAAATTTAGTTTCTATATCTGCATTCGTCTTGAAGTTAAAGGATAGCTTGAACAATTTTTTTTTAAACTCAGACGGGAAAGGTTTGTTAGAGATATGTTTATGTGACTTAATAAAGTCCTCAAAATTGCTCCGTTTCTTCATGAATCTTCACGATAGATACATTTTTATTAAACATGGCACAACTGATTGTGTTGAAAACAATAAATAGTTATTTAGATATATTATCTACGAGTACCTCGTTGACAGATCTTCCCTATTTATTTAATTTAATTAAGGTTTATCTATATAAATCAAAATGAAAATGTTCGTTTGTTCAAAATTTTAAACCTCCGAAAGTTTTCACCGATTGGTTTGAAATTTTGACACAAAGTTTAATTTGAATACACGAGTGTTTTTATATACTTTTTGAAAAACAACGCCATTGTTTACAACAAAAAATATACTAAATATTTTGCGGCAATAATAGCGAAATACTAAATAATAAATAAATATGTTTATTTTTGATACAGTATCAGCTGTTTGACATAACATAATTATGTGTATAGAAGGCTCCGACGGGGTGGGTGTGCGGAGCACGCAGGCGTCTCAACTAGTTAATAAATAAAATTTAAAAATTGAACTGGGCTCATGAGAAAGGTTATATAAATAATAAAAAGAACACAGTTCTTTCAAAATCCAAGTCATTATCACTTTGTAATTGTAAAAGTCATTGATGATGTTTACTTGTTTGTTGAATCGCGTTTGACTTTTAAACATTGTGAGAAACTGCGTTCTTTATCTTTGTATTTTCGTGGAAAAGATGAGCTTTTGCAGTGACCCTTATGGTGAGACCTAAGGCCAAGAGTAGTAAATTAGCACCAATCATGATCCCCAGAACACGTTTTGGGGTGTCATTAAAATTTGTGTCACGTGTTCCCACTCTTAACGGCCGCATTTTAAGTTCGATTTGGTCCAAATTCAATACAAACTTTGGTTGTCTAAGTGGCTCGGACAAATTCGTTAGCCAAAAAATTCACCAACCGGTAGCACGTTTTATGACAGGAAGTAACTATTTATTGGTATTTTTCGTACTAGAATGAAACTTGTTCAGGTTTTTATCTAAAAAAAAAGCAAAACAAATGTAGGATATTATTCTGCACATTTTTTTAAAAGACCTTATAGCTCGCTTGGTTATCCCAAAATCGATCAAAACGTAAAATACCGTAAAAGTACCCGGTTCAAATCCACGTGGTGATTTTACCATGTGGGCACCTTCTGATCCGAGACCGACGACTGAGTTTGTACCCCGCGAGCGAAGCGAAGCAGTCCATGAGCCGAGGTCGCAAGGTCGAGTTTTTCTTCTGCGAGTGGGACGAAACAGCGCGTTAGTTGAAGCTGGAGGCTCAGGTGTAAAACAATTCTACTAATATACTTCGTACACATGGCAGCTATTCAACGGACTATTCAACGGAGATAAAATCATACGGACTTTATATTTCTCCCAACAAATACAACACACGTTGTAAAAGTTGCTTTACCGTTCACTTTGGTTTGAACAGTTGCAAATAAATATTTCACAATTTATTTTATTACTTATTGTATTTCCACTTTAGTCTTTAAACTACCTAGTTAAATTTATAAACATACCTTAGTTGTCTACTTTCTTGCCCTATAATGTGTTAAATTTCTTTCTGTTCATTCAGCGCATTCATCTTTGGGCGTAAAAAACACATTCGCTTATACGAACCAACACATTAATTACTCGACACTTTATGTTATTTTACTGCGAAGTCAAATACAAATATCTTAATAAACAAAATATTTAAAAAAATACTTGACAAAAACAACTATAAAATGTTCTTTTTCATTATCTTGCAGTTTTGGTCATATCCATAAACTAATATATAACCCACTTCGTAGACAAGAATTAAAACGTGACACTGTTAGTCAAGCAAAAGAAACACTACGAGTAAATGTATTAATTGCAATGCATGCATAACTAGGTCTTTTTTAAATGTATTAGCAAATTTCAAAAATATGTTAGAGTACTAATTTTCAGATTTTACAGGTGCAATGATTTAAATTTAGCTTATTTGACGTAATTTAATTAGTTATCTTTCTCTGTACTCTTATTGCATACAATCATCTTCTATTTACAACTTTAAATCTCTTATACTTTCTTATTACTGAAGAATGTCATAAATATGGTACAAAGCTCATAATCTCATCCGCGCTTGAATCGATTTGCAAAGCGATGAATGTTTTTACTCGAACATCTTTTTACATTAGTGGA
>JAGFPH010023376.1:0-11978 GCA_018207615.1 Philaenus spumarius
AGTTTAACAGTTATGTTGTACAGTTTTACAGTTATGTTGCACAGTTTTGCAGTTATGTTGCACAGTTTAAAAGTTATGTTGCATAGTTTAGTTGTAGTAGATACTAGAAATAGGGGTGCATTCAGGAGTCATGGTAAAATCCCGAAGACAGTAGTTTATTTAGGTAAAGGTCTTTCTTAATATTTCAAGATAAACTGATTGGGAAATTAATTCAAATAACGTGTTTTACTCAAATTTCCAACTCCGTACAGTTGTCTTATATTTGATCATCACTATATACTTCCTACCATTCTGCAAGGTAGGAAGTATCCAAACTGTGTCGAATTTATTTTTTTGAATAAAGAGGTTATAAACTTCTGTTAGCCAAGAGCATGGGAACTGGTACAGTAGTTTGTCAAACACAGTTTTTACTCCCGGCTATTGGACGATGAATTAGGTTAACAGAGTCCAGTGCGCAGGTTGTCTGTCAGCTTGGAATGCTACAGCGGAATGCTGAGTTGACCCTGAGATTAACTGGTTTGGACAAAATCTAGTTGGGTTACTATTTATTGGCAAGATTTTCTATTTGTATAACATTAGATTTGTTTTAAATGTACCGCAATTCTCACTTTATTGCCGCTTTAGTAGTTTGCAACAGTAAATAGTACTTTATAAAATAAAAAATAATGTTTTAAATTAAACAGAAATCATTGTATTTTAACAGCTGGGTTTTAAAAACACTTCTTGGCACTGATAATAAAAGGCAATAATTTATAATTTTCGAAAAGGCTTGGTCATCAAACAAAATAGGGGTGATACCGATTCGAAACATAATAAAAAATCACCTCTTGACACCTCTCATGCATATTCAATTGCAAATGTAAACCATTCAACTTTTATTCATCTCAAGAGATTTATTTATGGTTTTGAACAATGATATAAACCTAAACTTAACCTTAACGCGTATATACTTATATTTAAATAAAGTTATCAAAGTGAATATACGGTGTGTTTGCATTTAAAAAATCCAATATTAGGGTAATAATTGTGAATAAAAAACCAGGAACTTAACCTACACAAACACAGATACAAATTCCAAAGTATAAAATCAGCTGTGTGTGGTAATGCATAGCAGTTAGGGCAATCAGGTAATTAAAGTGCTAATAATAAACACTATACATCAGTTAAGTTGTCCTCTAATTACGTCCATGTTTACTTCTAACCGAGTTTTCGCAAAGATTTGACCTGACCAATGGATTTCTCAGAAATTTCTTAAAATACAGTAGAGCCGTTTCCAATGACGCGATCACTTCATTTTTATTTACACAATAACCAAAATCTAACCAAAATCTATATTTATAATCTTTAGGTATGCAGTTTGAAATATACTAAATTACCTTTCATAGCTGCAATTTTAAAGGTACTTACGAAATTTTTAGAGTTCAGAATAAAATATGTACTTTACTTAATATAATTTAAACCGATGAAATAGATATTTTCTACAGTTTAAACACCTAAATGTATGTGGTCTATCCTCAGAAAATAAACCAAGAAAATTGGTTACTTGTATATTGTTTTTTTCATTTTTAAATTGTTTCGTTTTTACAAAATCCACTCTTTTTTTATTACTCATGCCACCAATTAAACACAAAATACAGGTTATGTCCAAATTAATGTAAGAAAAACCCACATAATATAGATTTGTACATAAGACCAAACTAGTTTATCAAGGTTTGAAAAGGAGTGTCTCGTGCAGCTGTTACGAAACTTGTGCACCGTGCAAGGCATACTTTCTTACCGCGCGTTAAAGTCTTTGCATTCCTCGTTACATGAGCTCATGTTTATTTAAAATAAATTGATATTGATTTATTCCAATGACTCAAATGTGCAATAAATTACAATATTCCTTTTAAGTACTATTTGCTGTTTAGGGTCTCAGTTGTAGGCCTACATATAAAATATAAATGTTCTTATTGCGAGCAATATGTGCGTTTTTGTTGGCAAACTGAATTAAACATTTCACCAAGGATAAAACTGCATACGCCTAATATTCTGTAGGTTCTTTAGTTGGTGGTTGTTTAGCAGGTAATAAAAAACCGACAAAAGATGTAGATAAAATTATTCATAGACCTTGGAATTCTCCCTGTTCGTCTGTCAGTAACAACAGATGTCCAGCTCCTCACTCACAACCTTCCTACTAGTGTATGCATTTTTATTAATCCTTTTTACTTGTTCACTTTACTACATTTGGCAACTATTATTGAGTTAAGATTGAATATTAGAGATTTTTACACATACTGCAGTTTTGTTTAATTTATACCGAGTGCTCTACAGTTATCATTCCTTAAAAACAATCTAATTTTATTAGTACTAGTAAGCCCCGTGAAAAATCACAGGCAGATTAATTAGTTACTCATCAGAAATACATAATTTAAAGAAATACTATTTAAAAAAATAGACTTTATCTAGGCCTACTATTCTGACGGGGATTTTTAACTCGGTAAATGTATTCAATTATAAGTATAATAAGTATAAAACTGTAGGCTATTTGTTAACTTTGTTTTTATATTCATTATTACATGTCTAAACAAAGATAAAATATTATCTTTTAATTGCTTTCTAACTTCATATTGCTAGATCAAATAATTTAGAAGTTATTAATATTATATTAAAGAAATTAATAATGGAATGTGTTTATATGTTATACGAAGATGTACGATTGTTTTCGAATATAAACGAATTCTTTAAACTTGTATAAATGAATATAGGCCTATTGATAATAAAAGGTTTTATTTATATTCATTTAATAACCTCAAAACAAATCTTATAACGTATTATAGCCTACATCAGTTATTTAACTCATATTTTAAGAAAATCAACTTCACAAGACTTATATTGATTGAAGTTGTAAACATAACCATAAAGTATCAACTACGCTAAGTTTGTTTTAGTATTACAGATGATGGATGAAATCAGCTATTATGTTATATTGTTACTCACGTACCTACTGGCATTCGGTTTACATTGCTAATACGTCTTTATTAGTCTAACTGGTATAAACGTTATCCTATTACTTTAATGAGCAATTCTTGTATCTATCTTTGTATCTGTCGCGGATCTCGAAAACGGCTCTAAAGATTTTGATGAAAATTTGCATATTGGGGTTTTTTGACGTCAAAAATCGAATGCGCTAGGTCTTATGTGTGCAAAAACGCGCATAAACTCTGAAAAATGCGCATACAATTTAAACTCTGAACTTCCTTTTATACCACCTTTCAAGTCACTCAGAAGGCGAATAGATACAACTTCTTATTAAACCTCCTTTAAAGTCACTAAGTATTCGAATAGATACATTATAGATACAATCCAGATGTACAAATACTGAGCGATGCTCGGTCACCCAGGTACAAACGAGCCAAAGATTAGCGAGAGCCTTCAGCGAGTTTTCCAACTGCGAGCGAAGCGAATCAGCCATCTGAGGCCGTAAGCCGAGGCGGGGTTGGGACGCGAAGCGTCCAGGGGCAGAGCCCCGAGTGAATATATATACAAGATACTTTCAAGTGGTAATGCAACCAGCAATACCTTATTATAACTAATTATGACTCGTCCTACGTGAAAGCGTAATTTCTTTGCTTGACTACGTTTTCATTGAAATTGTGAGTTTAATGGGTTTTGCAACTTCGTGTGTCTAAAACTGGAAATTGCCCTGTTGCCGAAATAGAAAGTCAGTATAGAAATTATAATCATAAATATCTCCATTCTGTCAAGTACACGTTTAAAGGTTTACAGAAGTCCGTAATAAATAAAAGATAAAAATTTCTGAAATGTACATTTGTAACTTCATACGATGGACATAGTCCAGAATAAAATAGAAGTGGGGGAAGGTATAAATCTCTCCAACATCCTAACTGAAAGTGAGAGTAAGAGATATCAATGAATAGAATCGGAAATCAAACCGGAAACAAGTAAATCCTGATTTTTTCAACACAAGAAAGAGTTTAGTAATTACTGTAACTTGTAAAGAACTTCCTGTGGAAGCGAAACATTGATTTTGACATGCAGTGTGTGATAACAGTAATTCCAACATGTTGTGGTATTGCGGTCTTGATACCGTGACGTTCTTCTTAGAATATGACTACGTGCCCTTAGTTACAGTAACTAATCAATAATACATTTCTCTAGTAATGTACAATATCTGAATTCAGATTCAGAAGGTGAACATGTTCTTTCTGGAGTCATGATTCCATAACAATAGAAGAAAACCCCAAAAAATTGAAATTTGAACTCTGCTAAAGTTTGGTATTGTAAAGCCATTAAGAATAATGTTCAACTTTTATTTACCCAAGTTATTTTACATTTAAAAATACTAATCCTTGTATATTATTTATCAAAGATGTTTTTTTTGTGTCGAAGCCACATATCTTAATTCTTCATCAAAATTATTGATTCAAACATAATTTTAAAGCTTTTGTTCTCCGCTTATGTGACAAAAAATAAACAATTTATGTTTTCATTTAAAAAAAACTTCACACGTTCATATAATTCCTAATAAAAGGCGCCATCTATTAACAATATGTTTTACTAACATAACAGCTGTTAGATTGTTTTTATTCTTTATGCAAGTGTAGCTTATCACACAAAGCAATCAAATTAAGCCAACGTAAATAAATAAATGTGATTTACTTAATTAAATCAGTGTATTAAATCAGGTAAGTACACTCCTAACTTGCTAAATTCGTACGGGTTAGCTAGTTGATCATGTAACGAAACTGGCGAATGCAGTCGAGTATGTTACCTATGTTTAAACTTTAAAAGAAGAAACCAAATCCTCGTTTGACTCAGTTGATTTTTTATGGAACGGATGTCACATTTACATTTGACGTTCAGTGGTTAGAAGTCAAGCTAACGCTAAAATATTCCAACAATCAAAAAACGCTTTATTATACGAGTAAAACAAATTTTTTGTTTAATATAGTTTTTAAGATGTTCCAGAAAATGTTGCTTAACATCATTTTCAAGCTCTGTTCTTAAGAATACTTCAGTTAAAAACCATTAGTAATAGAGGAGCTTATTTACTGTGTTACAAAAAGAAAAAAGTAACGAACCTAAACTTTTGTGTCCCACTATCAGTGTATTATTTACTATGCCGTGGATATTGATTTTCTTAGATGAATAGTTTGGTGAGTAGAGATGTGTTGATACGATTTTATAAATATAATTTTGGTAAAACCTTCGGGAAAGTTCGAGGATGTTTGGAACCATTAGCATGCAAGTCAAACTCTCACATTTTCGATTTATTAATTACTCGTATTGAAAGACGTTCGAACTTTTGGTATTTTTTTACTTTATATAATACAAACAAAAGATTTAACCCTCTAACCGATAACAGTCGAGATCGAGACGTTTTTCATGTACTTCTACCGTTAATGTCACGATCGCGACGCATTACGTCAGTGGCTACTAAATCTTGTGGTAGTGCTTTTATTTTCAATAAGTTTAACACTTATTATATATCATTTAAAAGACTAAGATCTGTTTTATACATATAAGATATCACTGAAATATTTTAGAGTGATACACCTGATTAGGTTGGTACACCTGCAAATAAACGGGATCATCTAGCAGAAGGTCTCGTAGATAATATATGTAGTAGGTATATTATTAATTTGTTTTAGTTTTACATTACTTCAACATAGTAAAAAGTGTATATATTTTTGATCAGCACAAATTTTATATACAACATAAGAGTGATAAATACATTTTTGTTTTCTTCTACATAACCCAGAAATTGTAAATGTGTTAAAAGTAATATTTTGTGTGTGGCATTCCATCAGTGGTACACCTGCAAATAAACGGGATCGTCTAGCAGAAGGTCTCGTAGATAATATATATAGTATATTACTAATTGTTTTACTTTTACATTACTTCAACATAGTAAAAAGTGTATATATTTTTGATCAGCACAAATTTTACATATAACATAACAGTGATAAATGCTTTTTCGTTTTCTTCTACATAATCCAGAACTTGTAAATGTGTTCAAAGTAATCTTTTGTGTGAGGCATTCCATCAATACTGCCTCAGGCTATTACATTGCAAAATTTGATTTCACTACAATAATATTCTTCATCATTTTCTGAATAAAATGACATATAATACTTAATAATTAGTTTAAAAACCACAATTTGTTTTTAATTTTTTAAATTTGCTTGCGAATGTATAGTCACCGGTTGCAACCGAAACATGATTATATGGTTAATGAAAAATTAAATACATTATACTCATTAATAGTTTACATTTTGTTTGGAATAATTCACGTTATTTATTTTGTTTTTGTTTTGTTTTTTATTTTTTGTTACAAATTTTATCAATTAATGAAAGTGTGAGATAAAAAAGTCAATGAAAACACTTAAATTATTGGGAAAATTAAATTACAACCAACTACAAACTAAACCGGGTGTGCAAGTAAAGCCTTAAACGAAAAGCGGTTGTAGTTGACAGATGGCAAGGGAAAATGTTAATTTAAAAAAAATTTATTTTATCAATATTTGTATTAGATTTTGCGTCAGGATAATCAAATTATTTTGTTTCATACGGTCCAAATGACACTTGTGTAAATAGTGCAGTTAAAATTGTTTACATATTTAACATCTTTCTTCATTAAGGGGGCACTACCCTGTCCGCCATATTGAATCTGATTCCCATAAGAGCAATGCTACAGAATAAGTCATTTTTGTCTGTTAATTCGTGGAATAAATTAAAAAATTTGGTTTCATTTTGAAGTACTGTCATATGCGGGATGTTGATTGCTAAAAATACATTTTCAAAAACCGTTTTATTGTTTTCATAAACGTATAGTATAAATAGTAAAAAATAATAAACTTTATTAATTTTTTACTTAGTTGCAAAAATCCTTAGCAATCAACACCCACAATCTATTTTACTTTAAGAAAAAAAATACAGCTTTCGTTTTTTGACAAAAACGACACAATAATATGCTTAATAGTGAAGGTATGTTTTGGTTATTTAACATTGAAATTGGTACCTAACTTCGCCGTTTTGAATGTGGAGAGCCGAGCCTTAAGGTCACGCATGATAAATGTGTTCTGTTTAAATCCCAAATACTATGCCTATAGAGTGTAGAAGCAGGTCACACAACCAGAGACGGGGTCATCAGCTGTGCAACCACAGACCATCAGCTGTGCACTGTTTTCCATTATTTGTACTATTTTATTATATATTCAGCAGGCTTCAGTGAATAGTACATTCATTTAGGCGGATTTCTCTTTTAGAACATTATTTATTGTATCTAACCTGCACAACCCAGAGCCATGAAATTTGCTCCGATCTCGGCCCTCCCATGGCGAAGTTCGATAACTTTCACGCATTACACGCCCAATTTTGATTTCGTTTTGGGAACTGGTTTGGGAAAAAACATTAACGGCCATTTTACAATCAATCTGAATTCATATTATTTAAATGGATGATAAGTAATGAAGAACTAGTTGTTTTTGTAAAATGGCTATTCTAAAAAACCAACAAGAGAATAATAATTTTATTTCGTCTACACTTTAAAAATAAAACTGTAATTGTGCATGTTAATCCAACATATTTTAACAATAAGGATATATGAGTCAAAAGTTAAAAAATCAAAAACTGCCCGTAAATTCAATGCAATTTTACAGGAGTAGTCGACTTAAGGTTGAACTTAACATGAACTTTTATAAAATCGAGTGTTCGTCCGTACGTGAGTAACATATAATATAACATCTGATTTCATCCATCATCTGTAATACTTAAACAAAACCCAGCGTAGATCATATTTTGGGGTTATGTTACAACTTCAATCATTATAATTTCTTGTGAAGTTGATTTAAAAAAATATGAATTATAGAACTAATGTATGCTATAATACGTTATAAGGTTTGATTTGAGGTTATAAACTTTACTGTATATAAATATAACCTTTTTATCATCAATATATTCGTTTACACAAATTTAAAGAAGAGATACAGTACACATTTGTTTAACTCGGAAACATTCGTACATCTTCGTGCAACATACATTCGATTATTAATTTCTTCACTATAATATTAATAACTTCTAAATTATGTGATCTATCAATTTGAAATAAGAAGCAATTAAAAGATAACTTTACAACTCTGTAACTGAAACTCTAAACGACTGAACAGAAACATTTTAGTTTGTTTAATGTTCTTATCGGTGGCTAAAGAAAACAGAGTTAAGTACACTTTAACTTTAATAGGGTGGAATTTTCGGTCACAGTTTTTTTTTAATGGCGATCGTTTAACATAACATATGAAAACCTAAGTTTGATCTTAAATTGTGTTAATAAATAATTGTATAGGACTTGACAGTATTAATATGAATAGTTATTTATATAAATTTGTTCAAAACTTATCAAAAATAAAAGTAAGTTTTGACGCAATAAAAGAAAGATTTTCTCTTCTTTAACTTTATTACAATAGTGGGTAGTCTGGAAATTCATCTGCTCATTGTATATTGGCCTTTAAGATGTGCAAAGTTTAAAGTTCAATTTCTTCAGGTTCATTCCCTGAGGGTGATTACGTCACCAGAGGCAGATTCACTTAAATGATGTCATTGTTGCATGTAGAATGAATTAAGCTGTCTTGAGAATTTATGCAAAAGTTCAGTTTAAACAGATGGAAATTATTTAGTTAATTAACAACGCCTTTCGATTATGTAGATAATATAGAGCTTTAGGTACAAAATATGGATTTGAATGAAAGTGGTTATGAACGTTTGTTGATAACTTACTTAAAATGTAAATAATTATTTTTCAAATTTAAGTATTTATTGTGAAATGTTTTTTCTGTTTCAGGGATCGAGCAAGCTTTTCACATGTCCCACCGGTAAGTTTTGTTTCCTATAAACTGAATACATAACTTCAATAATAGAATCCAGAGAACAGTAATTGTTAAGAATGTTATTAATTTACAGGAAACAGATGCTACTGAAATTTATACACGTTTAAGATCATTAGTTTTTAAAATGTAAGAAAGAAAAAAATGTAATGTTTATAAAAATAATTAAAGAAACATTTCCTTGCCGACCTGCAGTAACTTGTTTGGGATTGGATCGTGGTAAAGGTTTGAAGCGAGGCCAGGCCAGACGAAGGTAAATGACTTAGAAGGACACAAGACTTTATTGCTGTAATTATTCCCACTGCAGTGCACACCTGACGTGTCTATGAATCATAGCCGGGCCTAAAAACTCCCTTCATTAAAAATTTAGCAATAAACAGACCGCTGAAAAGTTATGAAAGTATTGTACTTTCATTCTATGATTACAAACAACTTTACTTAGATAATCCAACCTTTTACCGCAGAATGAATGTCTTGCATTTGTGAGGGGAATAAATTGTTTCTTACATTTTAACCTAAATGACAAAATTACTATAGGCACTATTTTTATCTATTTTAATTCTGATTTTTTTATCATCAAGTGGGTTGTTGGTGTCATTAGTTTTACCGGTACTATAGCTATCCTTTTACGTATACCAAAATTAAAGGTAACCTAATTATTTAGCATTAAAAGAGGTGAAGATGGCGTTTCTTGATTTTTAACGGATGGTTTTTCTGTAATTTAAAATTAATTTTTTTAATAGCTCCCCTATTATAACCGTTTTGTGAAACAATTATACAAATTTGGAAATCTACTAAATAATAATATAACAATCTCTGCAAAATTTAGTTTCTATATCTGCATTCGTCTTGAAGTTAAAGGATAGCTTGAACAATTTTTTTTTAAACTCAGACGGGAAAGGTTTGTTAGAGATATGTTTATGTGACTTAATAAAGTCCTCAAAATTGCTCCGTTTCTTCATGAATCTTCACGATAGATACATTTTTATTAAACATGGCACAACTGATTGTGTTGAAAACAATAAATAGTTATTTAGATATATTATCTACGAGTACCTCGTTGACAGATCTTCCCTATTTATTTAATTTAATTAAGGTTTATCTATATAAATCAAAATGAAAATGTTCGTTTGTTCAAAATTTTAAACCTCCGAAAGTTTTCACCGATTGGTTTGAAATTTTGACACAAAGTTTAATTTGAATACACGAGTGTTTTTATATACTTTTTGAAAAACAACGCCATTGTTTACAACAAAAAATATACTAAATATTTTGCGGCAATAATAGCGAAATACTAAATAATAAATAAATATGTTTATTTTTGATACAGTATCAGCTGTTTGACATAACATAATTATGTGTATAGAAGGCTCCGACGGGGTGGGTGTGCGGAGCACGCAGGCGTCTCAACTAGTTAATAAATAAAATTTAAAAATTGAACTGGGCTCATGAGAAAGGTTATATAAATAATAAAAAGAACACAGTTCTTTCAAAATCCAAGTCATTATCACTTTGTAATTGTAAAAGTCATTGATGATGTTTACTTGTTTGTTGAATCGCGTTTGACTTTTAAACATTGTGAGAAACTGCGTTCTTTATCTTTGTATTTTCGTGGAAAAGATGAGCTTTTGCAGTGACCCTTATGGTGAGACCTAAGGCCAAGAGTAGTAAATTAGCACCAATCATGATCCCCAGAACACGTTTTGGGGTGTCATTAAAATTTGTGTCACGTGTTCCCACTCTTAACGGCCGCATTTTAAGTTCGATTTGGTCCAAATTCAATACAAACTTTGGTTGTCTAAGTGGCTCGGACAAATTCGTTAGCCAAAAAATTCACCAACCGGTAGCACGTTTTATGACAGGAAGTAACTATTTATTGGTATTTTTCGTACTAGAATGAAACTTGTTCAGGTTTTTATCTAAAAAAAAAGCAAAACAAATGTAGGATATTATTCTGCACATTTTTTTAAAAGACCTTATAGCTCGCTTGGTTATCCCAAAATCGATCAAAACGTAAAATACCGTAAAAGTACCCGGTTCAAATCCACGTGGTGATTTTACCATGTGGGCACCTTCTGATCCGAGACCGACGACTGAGTTTGTACCCCGCGAGCGAAGCGAAGCAGTCCATGAGCCGAGGTCGCAAGGTCGAGTTTTTCTTCTGCGAGTGGGACGAAACAGCGCGTTAGTTGAAGCTGGAGGCTCAGGTGTAAAACAATTCTACTAATATACTTCGTACACATGGCAGCTATTCAACGGACTATTCAACGGAGATAAAATCATACGGACTTTATATTTCTCCCAACAAATACAACACACGTTGTAAAAGTTGCTTTACCGTTCACTTTGGTTTGAACAGTTGCAAATAAATATTTCACAATTTATTTTATTACTTATTGTATTTCCACTTTAGTCTTTAAACTACCTAGTTAAATTTATAAACATACCTTAGTTGTCTACTTTCTTGCCCTATAATGTGTTAAATTTCTTTCTGTTCATTCAGCGCATTCATCTTTGGGCGTAAAAAACACATTCGCTTATACGAACCAACACATTAATTACTCGACACTTTATGTTATTTTACTGCGAAGTCAAATACAAATATCTTAATAAACAAAATATTTAAAAAAATACTTGACAAAAACAACTATAAAATGTTCTTTTTCATTATCTTGCAGTTTTGGTCATATCCATAAACTAATATATAACCCACTTCGTAGACAAGAATTAAAACGTGACACTGTTAGTCAAGCAAAAGAAACACTACGAGTAAATGTATTAATTGCAATGCATGCATAACTAGGTCTTTTTTAAATGTATTAGCAAATTTCAAAAATATGTTAGAGTACTAATTTTCAGATTTTACAGGTGCAATGATTTAAATTTAGCTTATTTGACGTAATTTAATTAGTTATCTTTCTCTGTACTCTTATTGCATACAATCATCTTCTATTTACAACTTTAAATCTCTTATACTTTCTTATTACTGAAGAATGTCATAAATATGGTACAAAGCTCATAATCTCATCCGCGCTTGAATCGATTTGCAAAGCGATGAATGTTTTTACTCGAACATCTTTTTACATTAGTGGA
>JAGFPH010023377.1:0-11977 GCA_018207615.1 Philaenus spumarius
ATATATATATACTGTATATAGAGGCCTATATAAGCTTCTTATGTGTTTGATAGTTCTTCAGTAGTCAAATATATTTCCTTGCCTCAGATAGATGTGACCTTTCCGGTAACCATGTTATATTCTCAGAATCCGACTATTTGCATTGTAGGCCTATGCTATGCCGCCGCTCCAGCCCATCAGGCTTTGTTTTGACTGTTAGCCTTTATTCACAAATCCATTAGTGTCCAGTCTGTCAATATTCTTACAGATGAAGCACATTCTTAGACAGAAATACTCAAGTGTTCACGTCCTTGGGAAATCATCTGATACGACTAAAATTTGAAATACTATTCAAATACAAATGGTGTGTTCATCATAGATTGCCAATGTCAACTAACCTCATGGCAATGAACTAAAAAATCCAAATTTTTTATTATTTATACATTATTATTAAGGTCACTTTTACACTAATAAGATTTATAATTAATTTTTGTAACGTATAATTATAACATCTTCGAACACTATCAAAATTAAATTAATCTAACTATTAGTTGGTGTTCAGTGAGCACTGTGAAGAATTTATACAATATTAAAACACTAGCACAAGTTCAATAAAATAAGCAAGCTGACTTCTGTTTGTATAATGGGATTAGCAGTATGACTCATTCACTGGGCAGCATCACCGCACGCCGGCCGTGTCCCCAACTTTGAGCTGACACAATAGACCCAAGCACCCAAGACTCAAGTCTGGCTGTAACCACCTTCCTGGCTCATCGACTACAACGTGGCTCTTCATGACCAACTTTCCCCTATTTATTTGCAATTTATATTTATGATAAATCTTTATTTGTTGACATATTTTAAATGCATTTTACATTAAACAGATCAAAATATAAAAGGTAAAAAAATAACAAAAAAGTTTTTTAAATGTTAAAATAAATAAATGATTTTTTTTATTTACTAATGTAAAGATAAATGACTAAAACTAGAAGTACACATCGATTATAAAAGTACAAAAGTATATAATACATGACAATAGTAAATTAACAAAAGTAAAATTAATGAAACGTAAAAGAATTATTTAATATATTTTCATTTTTTATTTACTAATGTAAAGATGAATGACTAAAACTAGAAGTAGGGTACACATCGATTATAAAAGTACAAAAGTATATAATACATGATAATAGTAAATTAGCAAAAGTAAAATTAATGAAACGTAAAAGAATTTTTTAATATATTTTTATTTTTTAAATATTAAAACAAATACTAAAAAAACAAGTAAAAACGCATAAAGTAATAATTACCATAAAGAAAACCCGAGAAGTTAACAAATGATAACAAAATACAGTTATTTACCAAAAATATCAAAACATTGGTAAAAACATAATAAATTGTACATAGAATATGTGAATGTAAGCTGATATTGGTCACTGTAGTAATCACTAAAATGGTATTAATTAGCATAATTAAAGCGTATTATCAGTCGCCATTTTGAAATGGTTAGGCCTAAATGCCACATTTGAATTTTAAATGCATTTCAGAACAAAGGAATTTATCTTATTTATTAAAATTTTTAAATTTAAAAAAATGATGATTTTATGCTAATTTTGGTTGTTGTAGACAATTACCAAGAAATTATGTTTTTAATTTGTTGTCGATAACTCAGTTATCCTTTGACCTACTGAAACGATAAAAAATCATTTTCTCTGTCGTTAAAAAAGTAAAATATTTTGTCTCTTGTAGATTTTTTTTAAAGTTAACGGTTTTCAAGATATTTCACGTTAAAAATTTGTAACGACCGCCATTTTGAAAATTATAAAAATAAATTCTTTGTGTTTGATACACTTGTTATTCGTAACATATACAATACGTATTCCAAATTTGAACTCGATATCTTATCTATTTCTAGATTTGAAGTGAGTTTTTGTAAAAAAAACAAAATGGCAGATTGCGGCTAAACTAAGCCGAATTTTAAAAAAAAGTAACTGAAATTTTTTTATTTATTTCAATGAATACAATCCGATCCTGTACAGCCCGCTACGTTTCTTTGGGACACCCTGTATGTAGGTTTTGAAATTTTATTGTAAGTAGTAAAAATGCTAGTATAAATAGTAAAATAGTATAAAATATAGTAATATAGTAAATAATGAGAATATGAGTCACTAAACTATTAGTTTGGTACAGGTAAGGGAAGGTAGTCACCAACCTGTTCTATAGCATTCCGGCAACATCGCACTCCTCGAGAGAGAGAGAGAGGGAGAGGGATAGAGGGGGAGAGAGAGAGAGAGAGAAAGTGAGCCTTCCCCCTCGCGTGGAAATAAAAAAGGTTAAACAAATATAAACTCATCACACAACTCTATTACAGTATACTCTTAAGACACCATGTGTTACGTTTATACAATTAACTGATAGTCAAAACATTGCTTTGAACGGGAATTTAAAGCGCAAGATAACAACAAAATTGACAAAGGTTTACAAAATTTACAAGAACATAACAAATAATAATGTTAAAATTAAGAAACACGACAAAATTGTTTGTAAATAACCCTTATATATTCCATACAAATTTAAAGCTGTTACGTTTAATTCATTTCATATTTTGTAATAATCGTCTAAATTTGAGATTTACTCTAACATTGTCAAAAACACCGATATTTTCCACTTTTTTCGTTATATAAATCATAAAAAGTAATGTAAAGAGTTGAAACTTTGTAAAATAAAATTTTACAATAGTTCCGTTTCATAGGTATCTTGTTAAAATCTAACTGGCCGTTTCGGAGGTGTGATACCGTAAACTCGAGTACGGTATCCATAATTTCTGTGCGAACAGTTCGTGCAGAAAAGTGAAAGACATAATAGTCTATCTTATCATCGTTTTTCTAATGACAAACCTGACTGATTATTGTTGAGCAAATGGATGTAAATTTTAATATATTTCATGGACGTGTTATTTATTTTAATAAATATCAGTGTGATGAACAACCTGGCATATATTTTCTCCTTTTGCCCATGACTCTCGCATAATAAACAAGCGTAAAAGTAAGTTAAAGAAAATTATGTATCTAATTTTAATTCATTTTTTAAGTAGATTAATTTATGATATATCCTTTTCATAATTATTAAATAATATCTAATCAGGAGGTGGTTGGTATAATGCATAAGTTTAGTACTTACTTTCTTTTGTTGTTGAGTGCTTCCAAACACGTAGTAATTCTTCGTTTCTTCTTTTTTGATGGAAATGTTTTTAAATGACCCATGTCAAAATCGAACAACAGAAAATCTGCTAAATATATATGTGTCACTAATCACTATGTAAGTATAAGGTCACTACTGAAACAGCAACGAAACTCCTTTATAGTCTCAACTAGGGAACGAACGTAGAACGTACTAGCACAGAACTGTCAGCTGTCTGTCACCACTACCACATTCTAGGTAAAAATGATATAACAAAACTGGATGTCGGCTTCCGGTGCAGGTTTTGCGGATGAGTCATAATAGTGGCTTGCAGCTAGGGCAATCACCTACAGTCTCAAGAAGACTGAAAAATACGCTTTTTAGGTGGTTTCAATGATATCAAGTAGACGTACTTTCAATTTTCAGACATACCTCTTAGTAATTGCTACAAAAAAAACTATTATTAAATTTACAGTTTTAGTTTATTTGATTTTTTATAGCCAATCACTGTACGAATTCAATGATCTTATTCCTAAATATGTTATACTAGCTGTTACCCGCGACTTTTATTCAAGGGTTGTATTGAGTAACTAAACCACAAACTTTTGATATCAATAAGAATGATACCGATATTGTAAGAAGTTTGCAATCTTCCTTGCAGGTGAGCGACGATAGTGAAACCTGGCGGGACATCGATGAACTACTACGGCTGCCGATCCATGTACTTTGTGAACTCTAATTGCAGAGGTATTTTGAAACGACGAAATAAAATACTTCTATTGAATATAACTGAAATATTAGACGACAATTTTAACGTCACAATACTTAAGTTGATGTAGGTTTAAATTTAAAACATGCTTATTTTAAAATACAATTTTTACAACAGTATTAGTTTTGCTAGAAAAACGTTGAAGTCTTATGGAGAAATAGATATTGAATTATTTCTTAAAATAAAAATATAAAACAAAGCTTTCAGTAAACAATTTTTTATAGGCTGATACGTAGGATAGTAACAAATTATTTGTCTGTTACGATTTTGTACTGAACGTGCTGGTTCTCGGTGAGAAAAATATAAACTATACCCGCCCCATGTTAAACTGGAGATCAGAGCCGTAAGCGGTTGGGCTGACTCCGGTCCCCTCTTAAGAGGGCACTGCACTCAGCCGCTCGGGGTTGGCTTTTAACATAGGAACAAGGTTTAAATCTGTGTTATATGATGAACAACACCTTAAATAAAGTAAAACATTACTATCAAATCATAGAATCACATCCCTCATTGCTCATAAACCTCTCAAAAAATTATTATTTGTATAAATTAATTTTGTATTATTAAAAGAAAGAACTAAGTTTTCCATAATAGAAAGGTATAAATTTACTGATTTTTGATGAGAAATAAAAGTTCACTGTGACTATCGATGTTGTAGAAAGTTATATAGTTTTAACGTACGTTTCTTTAATAATATTTCTGTCGAGATAAAAAAGTAGTTTTCATCTAAAATATATCTTTTTAAATCGGATTTTCCAGAACCTTACATTATTAATCGCTAAAGCGATGTGCAAGAAGTTCGCCGTATTTCCAGTAGAGCGCAGTAGTGTTGTGACGATGCGCAGAAGTAATTTCTTTCTTGCGCATCTACATTCTTACTGGGAACTGTTCCATGAAGTCTTGCTTCGTCTTCGTCGCTTGTCTTGATATCTCAATTCGAAAATGTATCCCGTGTTATCGCAAAAGTTATTATTATAGAACATAATCTATTATTGGATCGTTATGCTTAAACATTTAGTCCTTGTGTGACGTTTTTAGATTTCAGCGCCACCTATATTTTTTTTTCCTTTAATAAATACTATTTTCCGACAGTTTACAACCTTTCTATCTTTTACCATTACCGACCTTTCCAAGTAGTTACTCCTTTCTCCACTGGGTACCGACT
Source organism: Philaenus spumarius (assembly GCA_018207615.1). Lineage (NCBI taxonomy): Eukaryota > Metazoa > Arthropoda > Insecta > Hemiptera > Aphrophoridae > Philaenus > Philaenus spumarius. The sequence continues at coordinate 5,088 of JAGFPH010023377.1, forward strand.
CTGTACGGTATCAGTTTCTTAGCGTGCATAACTGGGCAGAGGTCGTTGTTATGCGACAGCTAATCTGAGAGTCAACAGCTGACGTATATTTAGTCCGTTAATTTCGCTAAGTCATAGAATATTCGAGAAGAACGTCGGCCATTAGTTCTGCTACAGCAAGGTCCACCTTGTAATGTCTGTATAATATAGCTAACAATGTCGTGGCTTTTCCTATTATTTAGTCGCGAGTTATACGCAAGGCAAATTGAAATGTCTTTGTTATAAGCCTTTGCTTCTGGATGCCAGGTATGGGAATGTTTTAGCCTTACTTTTGTTAGTTATAAAATGTACTCTTTGTAAAAATTTTATAAAGTTAGTTCCACCCCTTTTGCTTTGTAAATAACTTTTCAAATTCATACAGTTATTCAAAACCTGTGTATTTCTTTTTTTTATAGCCTAAGTTTAAACTTTAACTTTTACAGCCTAAAAATTTTAAAGGTTATGCTATGTTAGGCATTTACCATACCTTAGCCTATTTTAAACAAAAGACTAGCCTATACAGTTTTCTGTACAACTAAAGCAAGTTTAAACTAAAATCTTGAACTTTAAAGTGGTTATATCCAGTTTTATATCTTGATATATTTAATTTTACCAGTCTAGAACATTTTGCGTTCACCATGTGCTTTTGCTGCATGTAGAAACATTCAAGAGTAACATGACAAGTTCAGTAGTAACTTTTGGAATCTTTTAAAGTAGCTATTTGTCACCTTGTGCTACCAATATTATGAAGGCTAACTTAAAAGGAAAACTATCTGTACTATGCTTGTTTATTTTGGCTAATTACATTCTAAAAAAGGATTGTTATTTTGTTTGATGCAGTTTTACACTGGTTCAAGTTCTGTACTCAATGTCAACCATTATGCTATAAATCCAACTACAGCTTGTAACTTACTGAATAAGCCAACATCCTACATCCAGCTTTTATAGATACTTTTCGGCGACAGTGCTTTACCATAAACAATTATGAACTGAAATATTTTGTAACTACCAAAAATCTGCAGTGGACCTTTTTTTTGAAATGAATTTTGAATAGGCTGTATTTGTAATTGTATTTTTGTGTAAATGAATAGTATATAGGACATGTTTTTGTATTTAATAATTTTTGGGAGGTGCAGCTATAGCATATTTCGGACCTTAGCCCTAAGGGCTGTATATATTAGAAATCTATATACCTTTTTTTATAGAGAGACGTCTCATAATTAATTTTCTTTATTATTATTTAATTATATCTAGCTTTAAAGTTGGCCAACGACCTATATTTTTATCTTTAAAACAAATCCATGGTATTTCATGTTAATTTTTTGTAATCTTGTCTAACCTTTTTGTATAATTTCTGTAATCATTATTAAAGGGGAGGGTTTTTAATTTTTATTTTTGGGGAGGGTTTTTAAAATTCAATTTAATTAGATATATATGTGTTCTTTTAATCTGAAGTTTTTCTTGTACTAAGGGCGTATAAATAATTTCTTTTTTTATTTAAGGGCATATAAATTTTTTTACTTAACTTTGGTTAATAAACCTGAAATTGAATCTAGTTCTATGGTTTATTGAGTTAACCTCTAGGTATCTAGTGAATTGTGAGTAATCAGCTGAAACATTCCTACGTTTGGTGACATTTAAATTTTTAAAGGTAAGTTTTGAACAGTACCAATCTATGTGGCCCAGTATTGCTTCCGTTCCCTTAATTATCTTTTAGTAAGATTGGTACATGTTTTCTGGTAGCAGTTTAGCGTGGTTAACGTCCAATTAAAATTACTCTGCTACATTCTGAGAGCTGGTGGTTTTTCAAATTCTAAACCTTGATCCCGTAAATTTATATAAAATTAACTTCTTTGTCTTCAGGAGTAGCCCAGCGACACTTTTTTACAAAACGACTTATTTCAATAACCAGCAGTTAGTTTTTGATGAAATTTTTTTTATTTTTTTTTATTATTTCACTGGTCATTAGGGATATATCCCAACGGTGTTGAATACAAAAAAATAATAATAAATACAAACAAAAAATACAAAAAAATTAATAAAACTTATAAAAACTAAATAAAAATTTTCAAAATAATCACTAAATTTAATTTTCTCACTGTTTGGATTTGTCCTTGCTGATCAATAGCTTGCTTCATCTTTTGGCTTTATTTATATTTTTTTTTCTTTTCCTTATTTTATTTAAATTTTGTCTGTATCCTCATCCTTTGTCGTCATTGCACTTTTGTTTTCAAAATGGATTTGGTTAAATTTGTTGATTACCTTAGGAAGTCAGAACTTGCTTTTGAGGTGGTAGTGCGCGTGGGTAGCATCGAGACGGTTCAAATTATGCGTTCGTCTTTGCGTGGCTTGATTCAGGCAGGAGCAGAATCTAGTCCAGAAAATATCAATCAACAAAATTTAGCTCATCATTTAGAGCTCGCTCGTTATTCCCTTGAAGACCTTAATGACGAGCTGGAAAATTTAGAGTCTGACCAACTTTTAAGATTAAAACCACTCGCCGCTAGGCTAGAATTATTCCAAAAGAGATTAACCTTTTTGTTGGACGCTGTAAAACGCCTGAATCTCGACTCCAACTGATTGCAACGCAGAGTGTAACCAGCTTCTTACTGATCTGGGGAGTACCCTGGATAAATTTAAAACCTTTCAAATTAACCATCTTGCTGAACCCTCTGTTTCTAATCCACAACCCGTCTCGACGTTGCCGGTCGTCAATCTGGTTGCCTCAGAGCAAATAAACAGGGTTACTTATGCTGATAAAGTTTTGGGGGTTACTGAATCTAGGCCTACCCCTCTTGTTCAGTCTCAGGAACGGGCAGGTCCTGCCTTTTCTTACGGGAAGTTGAAACATCCTGCTGAGAAATTGTTAGGTACCTTGCTTGTAACTAACGGCTTTGACCTAGAGCAGTTAATTAAGTTTTTAAAAATTAGTTTAATTTTGTGTCGTACCTACCCGGATCTAAAACCTAATTTCATGAGTCTTCTTCTACCCTATGCTCAAGAACCACTTAGTTCGTGTCTGTGTAGGCACGTTAATTTTTCTGACTTCCACCGCGAGGCTCTTGACCTTTTCATCCCGGCTAAGAGACGCCGTACCTTAGAGCTAGACCTCTTTTACAGACCTCAAGGTATCAGAGAAAGCTTACATAATTTCGTGAGCGATATTAAGGAAGCAGCACAAGTGCTGCTCATCAATAAGAACCCCTCTGAAATTATCGACGTCATTATTGACGCCCTCTCGCCTGAAGTCAGGAATAGCCTGGTGTTTGCCAGTCGCCCCACGACCTTTAGTGACTTGGACAAGTTGTGTGCCCAAGTAAATAATGTTCTGTTTGTTGACCGAGAAAGGTCAGCCATTTCCAATGCGTCTTTTAGACCTGAAAATCATTTCAGACCTTTAGTGTCTCCTGTTGTATGTTTCCGCTGCGGTCAAAAGGGCCACAAGGCACTGCAATGTAGGAACTCATCCGCCCAGTATGTGAATCGACCCAACAGGAGTTTTCACTCCAATCCAAAAAAACGTTTTCAGGAGCGAGAAGTAGTTGGTTTCTCTTTACATGCTCCTGTGCGCAAAACCAACCGTCCTTATTTTCAATATCAGTGTTCTAATTCAAAAAAAAGGGGTCAACTCTCATCGTCTGTCTAATTCTAGAAATTTTCGTCCGAATTTTGGCCATCCCAAACGCTTAAACAGATATTTCCGACCTTCTTCTTGTTTGAAGACTATTAAACCTCCGCCTTTTCATTTGAAACCTACTTGTTTTTTGTGTAAGCGTTTTGGCCATTACATCTGGGAATGCCCATCCTTTAATTCTGATAGGCGTCGAGATAAAACTACCAAGTTTTCTCCACTGGCAAATAATTCTTGTACTAGAAAAACTTATAAAAACCTTAAGTCTAAAGGGTTAACGAACAGGATTTTGCCCCTAGTTCAAGTTGGTTTTAAATCTTTAAAAATTAAGGCTCTGTTAGATTCTGGTTCAGTAAGAAGCATCTTGTCTGCTGAACTTTTTCAAAAGTTAGAATCTCTTAACTTAATTAAAAATAAATTTGAGGTAAAGTCGGATTGCCTCACTGCCAATGGAGAAAGGTTGGAAATTAATCTCGCCTGTTCGGTACATTTTAAACTTGAATTTTGTAGTTGGACTTTCCAATTTTTAGTGGCTCCTCGACTGTCTTGTCCTATCATTTTAGGGTCCGATTTCTTTATTAAGAGTAAACTAGTGTTGGATTTATCTAAAGGCATCTTCAGTTTTGGTTTTTGTAAGGCTAATTCTTTTCCATTACTTAATTTTCGAAGAAAGGCACCTCCTGCTGTTAACCTGTCCTCTACTGCTCCAGTCTCTGATAATCCACTTGGTCACCTGGATGACGCTTGTCAAAAGGTGATTTCTGGTTTGACCAGAGAATTCTCAGATGTCCTCACTACGGAATTAGGCCTCACCGACCTAATTAAGTACCGTATAGAGTTAAAAGACAATGTTCCGGTGAAAAGCCAACCATATCAGTTAGCCCCTCCTAAAATGCAATTTTTGAGGGAGCATATCAGAGACCTAGCTGATAAAGGAGTAGTAGAGAAAAGTATCTCAAATTATTCATCTCCGGCTTTCCTTGTACAACATCCCGAGAAGAAACCCAGAATGGTTATCGATTATCGCAAGCTGAACCAGCACATCGTAATCGAGGCCGTACCCCTTCCTAATCTTCACCAGTGTTTCAATTGGTTCGTGGGAGCCAAGTACTTCACTGTGTTCGATTTAAATTCTGCCTACCATCAAATCCCACTCACTGAGGATTCCAAACACCTCACCAGTTTTTGTACCCCCTGGATGCTCTACCAGTTTACGCGGGTCCCTTTTGGACTCTGTACTGGTGCTCAAGTTTTGACTCGCCTTCTAGACCAAGTTTTCAGTGACATCAAGTTTAAGTTCGTTTTCAACTACCTCGATGACTTAGTCATCTATTCAGAAACTTGGGATGAGCACGTTAAACATCTGCGCGAAGTCCTGTCTCGTTTGCGAAAGGCGAAACTTACGGTTAATCCCGATAAGGTTCGTTTTGCCGTGAAGGAGATTAGTTTCCTTGGTCATCTAGTTTCAGCCCGTGGCGTACAAATTGACCCAGATAGAACCAAGGCCATCAGAAACTTTCCCAAGCCCACCAATCCAAAAGCAGTGTCACGCTTTATTGGTATGGTTAATTTTTTTTCTAAGTTTATCCCTAACTTCGCCGAACACGCCGCTCCTCTAAATCTGCTCAGGCGGAAAGGACAAAAGTTCGTTTGGAACGACGAGCAACAACACGCTTTTGAACATTTGCGTAATGCCATCGCTCAACCTCCTGTACTTCGAATGGCAAATTTCGACAAACCTTTTGTCCTGCAAACGGACGCCAGTTCGGTTGCCTTAGGAGCAGTCCTACTCCAGGAAATTGACGGTTCACGTCAACCTATTGCCTATGCTTCCCGCACGTTAACACCTGCGGAAAGAAAAGCCTCTTCTGCGTATGAGTCAGAATGTCTGGCCGTGGTCTTTGGAGTAGAGAAATTCAGACAATATCTCGAGCACCGCGAGTTTCTCTTAGAAACAGATAACCAAGCGCTTTCCTGGCTACTCGTCCGTCCCAGACAATTAGGCAAGATGGGACGATGGATTGCTAAGTTAACCTCCCTTAAGTTTCAAGTGGCACATATCAGGGGCACCCAAAACGTCATCGCAGATTCTCTTTCCCGGATGTTCGAATTGGAAATGCAACCGGAACAACCCTCGTCATCGGAGAGCCCAGTTATTTGCAATAGCCTTTTAACCGATTTCCCATTAGCGTTTCAAGACATCGGTGTTCATCAGCGAGCCGATGATCTTTTGAGTCCCATCATTTCAGAACTAGAAGCTGGTGCACCTTCTAGCCGTTATTGTCTTAGTAAAGGGACTCTTTGCCTCAAGAACCATAGAGGTACCCCTATCCGAGTTTACGTACCCAGATCATTGATAGACCTTGTTATTAATTACTATCATGATTCCCCTGTAGGAGGTCATTTAGGAATTCTCAAAACTAAGTTCAAGGTGAGCGAACAATTTTTCTGGCCTTCGCTCGCGCGTGATGTCGTCCGCAAGGTTAAAAGTTGTAATACCTGTGCCGTGAGCAAGCCCGCTCAAAATAGCAGATTAGGCTATTTGTCGTCGATAGTCCCTACCCGACCCATGGAGAAAATCCACATAGACTACGTTGGTAAATTACCACGTACTGCAACTGGCAATACCATGATACTGGTCGCAGTAGACCAGTTCTCCAAATTCACCTGGCTTTGCCCTGTCAGAGAAGCCAACTCTTTCAACACCATGAGAGCACTTAACCAAAACATCTTTCAACACTTTGGTTTCCCCAAGATAATTATCTCTGACAACGCCACCTGTTTTACTTCACATTCATTCCGCAACTTTTGTTTCTCTCGTGGAATCAAACACGCAACTCTGTCACCTTATCACCCTCAACCTAATAATGCGGAACGTCTGAACAGAAATCTCAAAGCTGCACTTATTGCCTACCATTCAGACAGTCAAACTTCTTGGGACAAATCCTTATCTTGGCTTCAACTAGCCTTCAATTTCGCTACCCACGAGACCTTAAAGACATCGCCCTTTAGCATCCTGTTTAATTTTATGCCCAACACCCCGCTCAGCCTAACCTGGAACATCGATGATTTACTTCCCAGGGACAATTCTAATCCTTACCACATCTGGCAAAATGCTAAGAGGAACATCATGAAAGCTCATCTAAAGTCTGAGCGTGTCTACAACAAAGGTCGTAGACCACAACCCTTCAAGATTGGCGATCTAGTGTGGTGTAAGACGCACAATCAAAGTTCTGCGGTA
>JAGFPH010023378.1:0-11977 GCA_018207615.1 Philaenus spumarius
TAGATTAGGGTTATGCTTATATAACCCATCTAACTTCCGTGTTGACAAACTACACTGTTCTTCCGTGCATCACAAAAACACTTCCGCCAAGCTCATCCTTCCTTGTTATGCTTCCTTGTTTACCTCTATCTGTCTTACGCAAAGTAATATCTTTACACTAAACATACTAACTCTAATACTGAATATAACTAATATACATCTTTTAATATACACCCTATCAATTCGTAACACTCCTAAATGTAAAATTCTGTTTAGGTGGGCCTACAATATATAGTTTAACTAATTGCATTGTCTTTTATATTGAGTTGTTGTATTGTTACTACGTGTTGACAAGCACATAGGAACTATGGATCACTAGTAGGGTATCACCTTTTATTATTATTATTTATTAGACATTATTAATATTAATAACTATTAGACATGTTTACTAATAGCAGAACATCTTCTGATTATTTAGATACCATTCTCCACAACATGGCCCTTTTATTTGACTGGTTAAAAATGTAATAAAAACAGGCTTAAAATCCAACAAACAACCTTTTGTATTATTACAATAATAATAATCTAGACAATATCTATTATTAAAAATCAAAATTATTAAAATTTACGCAAGGTTGTAGCTTATTCTGTGGTAAGCAGCTGCATAAATAATACAGGCGTTGGCATGAAATAAATAAAACTTTTGGCATAATTGGCATTCAAAACTTTAATTCCATTTTTCTCAAAACTACATTTTTCCGTAACTAATTTTCATTTGGCCATAACTTCCTTAATTTTACTTTCTCACTATACTATAGTATAGAGAAATTATAGTGATCGCAAAAAAAATCGATGTTGAGATTTTTGTGGAAATATCCGTTTTGGGACACCCTGAGTCCAAAAAAGTGTTTTTTACAAAATGTCTGTCTGTATGTATACAAAGCTAGAGAGAAAACTATTTGATCGATTTCGAACAAATTTGCACCAGACATATCAATCAAGCCTGTATAGATGCACGAAGAAAGGATTTGAAAAATTTTGAAAAACAACCCCCTTTTTGGCCAAAAAACACCCGAAAAATAAGTTATTATTTTTTTATAAAAAAATCGGCTTTAACGATTTTGATAAAATTTAGCTTATTTGTAGCGCTTAATGTACACTACCATATGCAAATAAACAGCATCTTTCTAAAAATTCTCGTTTAGCTAACAATAATAATAATAACTGATTTTGAGGGTTTTTTTGCAAAAAATTTTATGCATCTGTACAGGCCTAAAATTGACGTGTTTGGTGTAAATTTGTTCAAAATCGATCAAATAGTTTTCTCTCTAGCTAATAATAATAATATTTATTAGTTAATCTCCTACTTTAATATCACCTCTCCTACCCCTCCTATAATTATGAAGTCACAGTGAATCTGTTTAATATATTTGTGAGAAAGTATGTGCCAGTTCCTCTTACCGTTTATTTAAGATAGAATTATGATTTTTGTGTTAAATTGTTCAGAAATCAACCCTCTGTAAGGAAATAACAAAAACTCAATTTCAAAAATTTGAGACAAGAGGTCCCTTATTATATTCGGCGTCAGATATATAGGCTATATGTAAATTTTTTATGGACATGGTAACTGCTGCAATTTACACAAATTACGTCCAGACTGATACATAAAATATGTAAATGGAAAATCTCGGTTCAGTTCGTTAATAGGCAAAATAAAACCAAGACGGTGGAAATGAGGACAAATTTTTGAAAAACTGAAAAATCACTATAATTTACTTAATTTGAAAAATATTTCACCTGTTTAAAGTTATTGTTATTCCCTAATAATTTTACCCAAAATTATGACTCCAACCATTAGAATAGGCTTTATTTCAGGGGACGTTAAGACCATCACCTTATACTTAACCCATTCACAATTAAAACTTTTATACATATAAACACGCTTAACTTAATCGAAAAACAAAATAAAAATACTCAATAAAGACAAAGAAAAATGCACATAAATTAAAAAAGAAAAATTCTAAACTAATACAGTTTCTTAAACCGTAAAAAATAAAATAGCCTAATTTTAAACATATTTATTGAAGTAAAAGAACTAACTATTTATAACAACATTCGCGCTCACATTCATGTCATAAAATATAAATCAGCAAATCAAATAAATTCCCTTTCCTACACACTAAGAGCAAAGATCTATGTCCATACCTACCAAACAGTCTATGTCCATACCAAAAGCTCAAGGGGGGAGAATAAATAAATAGTGTTTGAAGAACAACAGAAGTTCGTAACTATACAAATTATAGTTGTACTTGTTAGAATTATCTAAAATTTTTGTATTGAACATTCGACCAATTGATTTGGATTGTTGATACAACCAATTGATTTAGATTGTTCATACTGCCAATCCTTACTAAAAGGGGTGATCAAAATAAAGTTGCAGAACAAAAAATTCATTATTGCCTTTGTAGACACAATATCGAGTCTTCAAAAATATTGTTATGAATCTTTTAGATATTACCAAAATAATTTGTCTTAAGCAAATTTTGATAACTGCAACCCTTAGCCCAAGTGGGAAAAACGTGCGTTAAAAGTAAAAAAAGTTGAACTGCCTTAATAGTACCAGCATCAAATCCGTTCAAAGTTATTTAAATCCTCAAAATATTATCGAAAACTGGAGTTTGATATGAATAACCCTTATTGCAAGAGGTTCCCAAAATGAGGTTGCAGAACAAACAATTCATTACACCCTTAGAGGATACAATATCTAGCCCATTCAAAATTGTTGTAAATCCAAATATGCCCAAAATCTTTTATCAGAAATCTTTTTTTAGTAGAAGGGTGTAATATATCTTTTCTTTTCTAATTAACTTAACTTTAAAAGTGAAAGAAAAACAATTTTATTTAAGAAGAACAAAAGAAATCAATTATTATTTATTACTATGTAACAATACAATTTAATGAAAAGCTCATTTAACATGAAAAGCAATGAATATAATATAGCTCATTTAACATGAAAAGTTTTATTCTCGGGACTGGTATCCGTGGGCAACAATATTCAATCAAATATTCATAATAAAAAAGTTTTGAAAATGTTCAGTCATAGTCTGGCAAGTTTTAGGTTAATGTAACGCTGAAATATTATTAGTAATATCTTACCACACTTTAGAATCTTCAACAACTTCGTGTGATCTTATTTTCTTCTATCGAGGTTTTCGCCTTGCAGGTTAATCAAGATTTTCTATTTCAAGATTTTTAAGACTAAGGTCCCTTTTAGTCTGTAACATTAACGGTCTGGCTTCTCTCCGCAAAATTTTTTAACCATTCTTTTCTTGCTTTTTTTACCTTCACTTTTCAGCTTTGTTGCGGGTCTTGCCATATTTCAATTTGTCAGCTGTTACGTACGTAGGCTGGAGCCGGTCCTTAGTTCGTATAACATGTATTTATTTCTATCAAATGTTTTTAAATATTATTTATATTTATCATTTTCAGGAGTATGTAGGCCTAGTCTTTATAGAAATAGCGTTAATTAATCGTTTTATGCCCGTTTACAAAAGTTATTAGTGATTTTTTCTTGTTTCATAACGATTCTAAACACCTGATGCATTCCCGTACGCTGGTAGTTCGTTAATGATCCACGAGAGGGCTCTGCATTCATCTACTTCAGTCTTTATCTTTATCAACTGTTCCCGCTTGACTCGTTCGTTAATTTAAATGTACTTATTCATGCGTTTATTGACCTAAATATATATTTATATATATATTTTTTTTGTAATTATTAATATTTGTTTTAAATTAGGTGTTAGATTTTCATAATTCTTTTCAAGTTATTCCGAAGCGAATATAGATGTACTATTACAAAAGGCAAATCATGTAAATTATTATCATCATGAAATTAATAACCATTTCTACATCGAAAAAGAAGGACGGGACTAGCTATGTGATCACCACTCTCAAGGTTGTTGCATCTAACTGAACAAGTTTGAAAATAAATACTTTCTGTAGAAAGAAAATAAATTTTGTAGTAACACCCGGTATGTTGATGACACCTTTGTCATATTCAATAAAACGTTTAGACAGATTGAAAATCTGAAAAAGTACATGAACCATATCAACAGTCAAATCCAGTTCACCCTCTAATTGGAATCGGAGAATGTTAAATTTTATAAACCTTATGCTGATCGGAGCAGATGTACTCTAATATAGGATTTTCAGAAAACCCACAATTCATGCAGAATTCCACCATCCAATTGTGCAAAAATGGCTGCTTTCAATAGTTTTATATACAGACTTATATCAATACTTCTTAGTAAGGAAGATTTCAATAATGAGCTGAATAAAAAAGACTTTTAGATCCGCTGAATATGGGGTTATCCTACCTAACAACCTAACCAACACGCTGAGGAAGATAGATTTAACCATGTCGTTCCGCACTTCCAACAACATTAAGAACATAATTAAACCCAAAAAACAACACCATTGGAACAAAAGTCAGGGTTATATAGGATCAATTCTGAGAACGTGAGTGTTTTTATACAGGGCAGACTGGGAGGCATTTAAAAAAAATTATTTAAAGAACATCTTCCAAGTATCAGAGTAACCTATGCCAAGTTTAACTATGCACGCCACATTACAGAAGAAAACCACTCATATTCTAATTTTGAAATTCATTCCAACCAATGCATATATGCAGGATGAGCAAACAAATGGATGGCTTAGAGGAATGTGAAATATATAAAACGCAGTTAAAAAGTCCAGAACATATGCGGAATGATCAATTGAACTTTAAATCCAATTTGTTTTACGACTTTGCTAAGAAGATAGATATGAAATGCAAAGATTAAGTGACACTGCAAGTTAGAGATACCGCGTCCTCAGCAGATAAAAGTATTCGATGGTGTGCACACACGGTGGTATTATTTGTGTTATTTTGTATATGTGTTATGTTGTACTACAATTTATTTTAATGACAATTGACATTATAAGTAAAGGCTATGTTGAAGATTTTGGAATTCCTCTGAACATTTTGTCAACCTTCTTTAAGAAATAAAACAAGATTTAAAATTTTTTTGGAGCAATGAACTGAAGCAGTTAGAGCTGGAAATGATCTAAGAGAGAGGATGGCTCTGAAATAGACGGTTGTGTTTTAAGCAAATTTAAACACACAAGAGATACAAAATTGCTTAAGTTGGCCTTTTGTAACAGAAAAAAATTAAGAAAAAGTAATTAAAAGGTGAGGAAAGCTTGAAGGCTTTCAGAAACAAAAACATTTTTTCAAGACGGTTTGTAGGAAGAGGTGTAGGTCAGCTAGCAATTGGAAGAATAATTTGGTGGAGGTCACACCAATCGTGTGAGAATTAGTGTATTCTTATTATTTAAAAATAATTCCTTCTAACTCGTCATGCTCAAAGTTTATTAATGAAATAATGTTGTTTGTGAGGATGACCAGTATGAAGTCATTGTTAAACTGAATGATGTCTTGGCGGTTAGTGTAGAATTAACGCTGACATTGTGGCAGGTGTATCAAACAACGAATCACAGCAAATCTTTTGTCGCTTAATGAAAAGATAACGCAAATCCCTAGTTTAAACCATGTAGTACAACCTTTCAGTTGTCAAATGTTCTTGAAGAATTTTATTGAAATAATAAATTAAATTGGAAAAAATAGAAAATAGTTTCAAGCTTAATAAAAAAGTTTTTAAAAAAACTGGGTTTTGGTACAATCACACCAAAGCATTTAAAAATTACATTGTAAGGCAAAAGGCACCAGATATTTTTTTAAATACCTTGCAGATTGTAATGCCAGGATGTACTATTGCAGTTGTAACAAAATGTATGAACTTTGAGCCCAATATTTAACAGAAAACAATCAGGCAATATTTAAAACAAGTATAATTTTTTTTGTTACTAAAAGCCATATTACCATCAGAAGTTTATCGGTACATTCAAGGTATGTAGGCCTAGATTTGTATTAATTTAGAACTGGTCTACCAGATAATTTGATCTCTTAAAAGCCTGCTACAAGTTCAGAGATAGGCTATATGTATAAAGAGTCATTTTGTAAGATAAGTGCTTGACACAGCTACATAACAAGTGAACGTTACTCGATCCATTAAATTTCACTGATGAAACCGAAATGATAATTCCAAAATATAATATCTAGTTAATCCACCCAGCTGATCAAACAAAATTTACAATTGTAATAAGTTTTCTTTGACAAACCTTTATAAGATAAAATAAAAGAAAGTAAAATTATTATAGAAATAAAATTGACAAATTCAAAGGCCTACTTTCTAATTTCATTTTTTAGTACAGTACACATTTTTTTCAATTAAAACTTATTTGGTCTTTTTGTCTTTGGTCCAGGGTCTGTATTATTTCTTTTAAAGGTTTGCTCTTAGGGAAACTAGAGAGGAAACCAGAGAAACTACGTACGTTATTAATTACTTTGAAAGTTCACTACCATCCAAATTTTACTTTCAGGTATCACAAGATATAAAAGATCAGGATTTCCCTGAAGGGAGTAAACGTGCTGCAAAGAACTACTGTCGCAACCCAAACAACTTATTTAGTGTGCCCTGGTGTTATGCACTGGAAGTAGATGTGATCGATGAAGAATGTAATGTTCCAATTTGTAAACAAAATGGTTTGTACGGTATAAACTTTACACTTTTTAAGTTACTAGTAAACCCAAACCAAATATAGTTGTTATCGTTGAAATGGAACATACAAAAGAAGTATCATATCCTATGGTAAAACCAAGGTTTTACATTTTTCTAGTTCATTAAGTATTAACATAAATTAACATATATTTTTTACCATTTGTTTAGTGGGAAATTTAGCATTGTATGATCGCTGAATACTGGGGTCTGTGGGTTATGGAAGCTTCGGGTCCAGGAACTATTTACAAATTGGTAATAAAATGACCAGTTTAGAGATTGTTTAAGTAGAATTTAACAATAAAATTTCTGGCTTACCTGATAACCAAGTTTACCATTAAAATCTAGCTACGTAAGTGCCTTTTTTATCTTTACCCCATCTCGGTAGTTCAAATCCAAGGCCATTGCGTGTTACTAAATACGGGTGTGGCCAATGAATTTTCAGAAACATCACTTCCACTGTTCTCGATTGGTAAATTTAATTTAAGCACTAGCTGAAAATGATTCAAATTTTACTATAGTTGGTGAAGGAGTAGTAGCATGCAACAAAAAACCATTTGTCTGTTTTGTCACTTTCTATACTTTTAAAAATTGCAGAACAAAACTACGCACTGACCACAATAAATCACTCGATGCTTATTACTGAACACAACTGTCCGACAATAGTTGTGAACCATGTTCTGAGTGAGGAAATGAGTGGTGATCTGTACACATTTTTAATGAGCATGAGTACACGTACTTTATCGCATCAGAATATTACTAACACCAGAAGTTCCGTTTCAACCGTGTCGACAAAAGCACATACATGTATTATATAGTTATTTAAAAACTATTAAGTGGCTTTTTTCTTGTCAGACGTTTTGTACGAAAGTATTTACTCTTGCTCAAAATCTGTGGAGGAATATCTGAGGACCCAAAAACATATAGTGAGTTTTATCCAAATCTATATATTCCCATTTACTTATCTTTGAAGTAGGGCAAAAGGGCTTAAGTCAGAAATTGTTAACGAATTGTTATTGTACAAATAAAATATATTTTGTTTGTGATATAAATGGTTACTTGGTCAAACTTCAATGGTAAAAAAGTTGAAGTTTAAAAAAAAATTTTTGTGGTTTTTTTTAGTAAATATATATATAAATACATACATAAATATCTTATTAAAATTATGCAAAACATCCCAAGCCGGAGACCAGGTAACTAGTCACATCCCCTCAGTTTGGAAGCGAGCCAACCACCGTTTGCTTAACTTCCGCCCTCCTACCCTCAAACCACAGATATGAAAAGTTACCTGGTCTAGCCGAGATTCGAACCGTGTATCTTCTAATCAGGAACATTCCACGCTATCCATTCAGCTATTATGGCTTGTCAAGAAGAACTGAGAACAAATCATCACTTGAATTACGAGCTACCATATTGCCTATCTCACCCCTTCTCTTTTCGCGTATGATGTATACTGCAATGCAAGCCATGAGTTTGTCAAAACTTTGCGTGCTTCTCCTGTATCTTTAACAATTTCTGAATTAGCCCTTTTGCCCTAACTTAAAAGATATATGATCAGCTATGCGCCAGTAAGCACTTAAAGTCTCGTTTTCCGCTAGCTTGTCTGTACTAATTATATATTTATATTATATTATATATTATCTATACTTATAAAAGCCAAATACCATTGACTCATTGACTCACTGACTCATCACAGTTTCTCCAAAACCACGAGGCCTACATACATGAAATTTGGCACTAATACTCTTTATAGGCTCTAGACGCGCACTAAGAAAGAGTTTCCGAAAATTCAAAATTTTATGGAGGGGTTTTTGGGGGGTCAAAGTTACTAAATCACGATTTATCAAAACCTACCTAACGTATTGGAATGAAATTTGGTATGTAGTTTCCTCTAGGGCCATAGATGCTCGCTAAAAAAGGGTTTCAAAAAATTTGAAATTTTAGGGGGGTTTGGGGGGTCAAAGTTACAAAATCACGATTTCTCTAAAACCATCGAATGGATTGGAATGCAATTTGGTATGTAGTTTCCTCTAGGGTAATAGATGCTCGCTAAGAAAGGGTTTCCAAAAATTCGAAATTTTAGGGGAGTTTTGGGGGTCAAAGTTACTAAATCACGATTTATCAAAACCTACTGAACGGATTGGAATGAAATTTGGTATGTAGTTTCCTCTAGGGCCATGGATGCTCGCTAAGAAAGGGTTTCAAAAATTCGAAATTTTAGGGGGGTTTTGGGGGATCAAAGTTACTAAATCACGATTTATCAAAACCTACTGAACGGATTGGAATGACATTTTGTATGTAGTTTCCTTTAGGGCCATAGATGCTCGCTAAGAAAGGGTTTTGAAAAATTAGAAATTTTAGGGGGGTTTGGGGGGGTCAAAGTTACTAAAAAGAAACACCAAACGGAATGGAATGAAATTTACTATGTAGCTTCCTCTAGGGCCCTAGGTGCTCGCTAAGAAAGAGATTTAAAAAAAAAAATCGAAATTTTCGGGGAGATTTTGGGAAGGGGGTGTCAAAGTTACTAAAAATCCCCATAAGAAATACATATTGTAATATATTTATTGATATAATATTTTTTTTTAATATACATTTAACTTTGATTTGTCTATCCGTGCAAAGCCGGGTCGGGTCAGCTAGCCCTATAGCCGGGCTTAGGGTAATCTATATATAAAAGCGAAATACCACTCACTCACTCATCTGAAAATACGAACCACCATGGGCAACGCCGTAAGGGTCAGCTAGTATTATATATTATAAAGAGATAAAGTTTGTTTGTTTGTTTGTATGTAGGGGATAATCTCTGGCACTACTGAACCGATTGAAAAAATAGTTTTACTAATAAAAAGCTACACTATCCCTGAGTAACATAGGCTATAATTCATTTCGATAAAACCTTTTTTTATTTAAGTATTTGTAAAATTAGTCGGAAAAAATTCTTAGGTTAGTCCTAGAATGATAAACCAACACATGTATTTACATTTATTACCATAACAACCAATTGAATAAAATAACAGATAATATAGCTGTTTGCTCCAATATTTCCATTAACAGCTGATTTCAAAATTTGAAGCAATTATTTTTGTATTTGTAGCTTTTAGGTTATGGTTTTAAAGTGTAGACCTGAGCCTTGCTGGTTCTTTTAACCATTATTATAACTGCTGTTATAAAATATAAGAAATAATTTAATTTGAACATTTAACATTATTTGCCATCTTAGTTTTGAGGTTTTTATTAATCCTACACCTTTATTATAAATAAAACATAACATATGTTTTTAGAAGGTTCTATTGGGGGTTGGCGTGCGGAGCACGCAGTGGTCTACTCCCCTAGTTACTTATAACTCAGGTTTGGAGGTACATTTTGAGTCTATGAATACATTTTACTTAAAAGTGAATAAGTTGTCTATGAAAAATATTTTACCATTTAAATTCTTATAATCGAAATGTAATTTTTATTTCTTTCCAATATTTAACATAAGAGTAGCATGTACCAAGTTTCAAGTCTCTCTAGCTTTATAGCAAATGCAAAAATTATTATTTATTTTTAAGGTTAGTTATCCCAATTTACTCCTTAGACTGAAGTAATCGAAATGCAAATAGTTTTTCTTTCTTGTATATCACCTAAAAATAATACGTATCAAATTTCAGCTCTGTAGCTTGTAAAAAGACAGTTTGAACATTTATTGTAAGGTTTATCTGCAAACATTTATTGTTCTATAATCTTCACATTTAGTTTGGTGTTGTTTTTATCATGTGTATTGAACATTGAATTTTCATAGGCAGGGAATTCTAATGTATTTTAATGTACATCTAATAAAATAGTATTTTTACAAAGAGTAGGTTCCTCAATCACAACTACCTTCAAATTTACTTTATATACAAAATATTAAGCCGTTCTCAGAGACTTTTTACCCACCCTGTATACTTTACTTATCGTAAATGCCATGTTAAAATTTATTACCTTGTTATTTAGTTTTAGAGTTTTATTCATTGTTGTGTAACAGAGCCCTTTACAGCCCTGTAACAAATTGTTATTGTTTAAAAAATGTATCTTTATTACTACAGTAGACCCTACTCTACCTGTTTGGCTGGTTGATCCGAGGTTTTCGTAAAAAGTAGATTTTTGTTCAAAAACAACCTACATACTTCATAAATTAACAATCAAATAAGACGTTATTGCAACCCATTTTATTGTATGTACAACTTACATAAACTTTGAAAACTGAATTTACATACACTGTATCAAATTTTTTTAAATTTTTTCTGTTCTTTATCATTCTAAGATTTTTTTAAAGTTATGTCTCTCCATTTTCGTACGTCAGTCACGTCTAATGCCATTGAATCTTTTTGCTGCTCAACATATTACGCATTATGTTACAAATATTACATATTTTGCTCCCACGAAATTCAGTAAAGATTCCGACAAAGCAACATACGAAGAAAAGAAACAATGGATGCCGCTTTGTCAATTGATTCTAAGAAAAAATACAGTTGCCGCGGAAGCAAGAGGGGAATCAAATGCTCTCCCTCCCCTGTTCTGTCTGCCACAACAGCAACACATTGCACACCTAAAGTCACCCAGCTTTATTTTCCACGAAATGTCCGTCAAACAGTCAATGTTTGTGACTTCGGCCAGTTACAGTAATATAATCTGTAAGAGAAAAAAAAACTCTGTTGTTCCATGGGATAGGCTGGTTAATCCGAGGACCAGTTGATCCGTGGGGTTAAAGCCGCGGTCACACTAGGCTGTTTAGCAGCTGCTACTAACTAGTCACTGGTAATATTGCCAGAAAGCAGCGTAGTCTGACCCAGCACCAGCAACTGGATAATGCCAGCGGGCTAGTATTTACTATCCGAAATCAGAAGTCGAACATGTTTAACTTTTTAGCGCTGCCTACCATCCGCTAGCAGTCATGTGACCTCCTCGCTGGCACCAGCCAGCCTATGTGAACGCCTAGTAGCTCATTAGTGGCTGGTGAAGGAGTTGTAGACCTAACTAAAATGTTGAATTAATTCTGTTGAACCCTGGTCTTGTAACCATTAGTGTTGTCATTGTTTTTTTTTTTAATCAATATTTTAAATTCATTATATTGGTTAGTATTGTCACGTTTACTAAAATTACATTCATAAAATGAGTACGGTAGTTATTATTAACGGCTAAAAAATCTAAACTCGGAACGAAACGTTAGGTAGGCCTACAATTTTTGTTATTTAAGATTTATTATAATAAATCTTTACTAGCGGCTACTTGCACATTCAAATGTGAACCTTTCTCCTGCGCTGCTTGCTGGCGATATTACCAGCGGCTAGTTAGGAGCGGCTGTTAAACAGCCTAGTGTG
>JAGFPH010023379.1:0-11977 GCA_018207615.1 Philaenus spumarius
AATTTCTGTTTGAATTTAGAAGTAATAAATTCAAAGTTTTTATTTTGCAGAACAGAATTAATTTGATTTTATGTTACCTGTCTTGCACATACAATAGTGTATCCATGTATTCAGATATTAGAACTTGGTTAAATTATAAGTTAAACGAAAGCACAGATAATTTACGTTACAAGGTTAGTTCCAGTGTACTTACAACTCTGAGGTTTACAGAAAGTAAAAAAGAGTCAGTTTAATTGAGCTAGTGTGTTAAATTACTGGGAGTTAAATAAATTTTTTTTTTGTCAAAATATTTAGTAAATTAAATATTTGGCAACAAGTTGCTTCACCTAGGCGAACAGAAAAGCCATTGTCTCCCAGTAGGTGATAGTAATTTATTTTGCAACAGAGCTTGGCGTTCCCAACAAAGTAGTGGAACGTTTCTAGAGAAACAAGCTTTTCGTTGTAAAATTGGCGCCCATTGTGGTCGGCTCGATTTAACCTATGGTTAAAATTAACCAAAAGTTAAATTAAGTCGAGGACTGACGTAACGATTATCTGTGCTTTAATTGTATTTGTTAGAATAAGAATTACTTGTGTAGCTTTTAAGATACGGCTGCTAATAGTCTAAAAAGCGTTAACATTTCCCGGGTCCGTTCAGCGTTTGGGTTATAGAGGGGGAGTTAAGAAAGTTATTATGGTTAATTAATTTGTCGTGGTAAAATCGCGTAAAAGTAAAGGGTTTGATTAGGGTTTTTGAGTAAGGAAATTGATTGAAATAAAACTATTGAGAAATTTTTTTTAAAAAAAAAAGGGCACGACAGGACAAAGAACAATAATAAATAAGTACAAATTTTTTTTAAGATTAAAATTAACCAAAATTAAAGTAGGCTAAAGTAAATAAAAAACAAAATGGCAAACAAGGAAATGAAGGAATTCTTTGAGCAATATAAGAAAGATAGGGAAGAGGAAGCCGAAGCAAAAGCTTTAATGCTTAGGAAAGAAGAGGAGGAGAAAGAAAGGAAAGACGAACGAAGACGTCTCAAGGACGAGAAAGTCAGGGAAGAAAAGGAAATTGAGCGAAAGGTAAGAGAAGAAGAAAAGAAACAAAGAGAGAAGGAACAAAAAGAACTCTATAAATTAATTTCGGGGAAACTAGGGGAAGTCGAGAAGAAAATAGAAAAAGAAACGGAAAGATGCGTAACACAACATTCAAAAATAGAAAGTAAAATTGAGGAAATTGTCGGTAATGTTCAGTACTTAGAACAAAATACGAGTACAATTAGGAAAACCACCGATGAAAATTTTAAATTAATTGAAAGTAGGTTTACTAGGGTTGAGAAGAAAATAGGGGAAGTAGGTAGTCAAGTAGCAGGTACGCGTAGTGTAGGTGTGATGATGCCGCGGTATGAAAGTGAGGCGGCGAAAATAGAATATTGGGGAAATCCTAGAGAACGGCCTAAGCAATTTTTACGGGAAGTCGAAAATTTAATGGATGAACTAAACCCATTTTTAGGGGATAATGAACGTGTTAAATTTGTAGAACGACATCTAAGAGGAAATGCTAAGGAATGGTTTCAAGTAGTAAGGGCAGAAAGCGTAAAATATAGTGAGTTCAGGGAAATGTTTTTGCAAAATTTTTGGTCACTGCAACGACAAAAACTAGTACGAAGTAGAATAGAAAACGGAAGATATTACGAAGATAATGCGTTGAGCCGTAAGGACTATTTCTGTCGAATGGTAAACAAAGCCGGAGACCTAGACCCGCCAATTCCGGAAAATGTCTTGGTATTTACAATAATGCAGCATTTTAACGATCAGATTAGGTTAGCGAGTATAGGAAGACATAGCGAAACCATTAAAGACGCGATAATATTTTTGAACAACGTGGACATGATGGACGAAGTGAAGCGAGAAGGGAGACCAACGAACCCGCGGTTCGATAGTAGGCAAACCCCAACACCTAGTAGAAACCCACCTGTCCAGCAATCCCATGGTCATAAACCTAACAATACCAATTTCCAAAATTACAATAGACCTGGTCCATCAAAACCAAATCCTAATCAAACGCCTGCAAAAAACCCAAGATAGAGGCCTTGTGGAAGGGACAGGTAAATCGGATGAACAGGGCTGTGGAAAAAATAACTGATGACAATGTTAATAGTAAAGAAATAAAAAGGAATGTAGGCGCAAACAAGGACTTAATTGATAAAACAGAATTGCCTAAACCCAGTGTAAACCCAGAGTAGGTACGGTTGAAAGCAAGAGAACAATAGGTAGTTTACATTTCAACATTCGGGAAGATTTGTTATGCAATAAGGATGAGCCAACAGTCGAGGAATACCAAATAGAAGAGATTCCAGCTATTATGATAAAATTAGGACGCACCGAAGGATTTTTAGAGTTGGATACGGGGTCCGAAGTAAGTGTTATAGAAAAAGATTACGTAGAACAATTGCGAGCGGAAGAAGTCGAAATCCTCGAACTACCAGTTGCAAATGTTGAAATAGTGACGGCGCTAAAAGGGCGAATTCAAAAAGTTAACAAAAAAATAATGATTAACGTTCGGATGTTAACAGAAAATATTGAAATGAAGCTACTAGTTGTAAAAGGGTTAAAACCTAAAATTATAATGGGTTGCGATATGCTATATAAAATGCAGGCAAAAATTAATATGGAAGGCAAATTTGTTACATTTAGTATAGATAACAAAATAATTAATGTACCATTTATCGAAAAACAGGTTGCCATAGCCAAAATAAAAGGGAAATGCTTTAAGTTATCTTCAAGATACGCAAATATTAATAAGAAATGTAGTAATAAAGATAGGCCTAATCAAGGCGAAATTAATAATGGAAAAGCTATTAAATTAAATAAACAATTGTTAGCTAAAGAAAATAGTTTAAAAGAAAATAGTTTAAAAGAAATAGTTAACACTAGTACGGCGAATGAAAGTAAGGAAACGCAGGCGAGCACAACAGCTATAATAGC
Source organism: Philaenus spumarius (assembly GCA_018207615.1). Taxonomy (NCBI): domain Eukaryota; kingdom Metazoa; phylum Arthropoda; class Insecta; order Hemiptera; family Aphrophoridae; genus Philaenus; species Philaenus spumarius. The sequence goes on from JAGFPH010023379.1 coordinate 2,968, forward strand.
AGGTAGTAGGGATAGGTCAACATCAGAAGAGGGGTTGAAGAAAAACGTAACAGTAGAATTACGACTTCAACGTGTTTCAAAAAAGAAACCGGATAATAAAGTAGTCTATAGTAGGTTATCTAAGGAAACCCGGGACGCAAATTCGCGACGATGTAAAATAAATAAAAGTATGAGTTTAATAAGTAACGAGCGATTAGATGAAGGGAAGCCTAATGCTCAAAATATTGACCGATCTCCCAGCAAGTTAGCAAATTGTTGTAGGCCTAATAATACGCCTGTAATGTCAGAAAACTTTTATTCAAAACACCGCACTAGACACTCTTCTTTAAATAATAAAAACAAAGCACATTCACAAGATAACTTTAAACACTTTTACACTAAATTAGTTTGCGGAGGAATCAACATGGAAACTAACGCGTCTGATAGGAAGAAAACGGCAAGTTCGACTAAAGTGAAAAAAAAAACTGGTCTTTCGCAAGAGAAACTGATTAATGGAACGGAAAACAACAACAATAGGACCATCCGGCGAAAAGGTTGTAGTAAATATTATTGTAATGCAATCAAATTTAAGCATAAAAGGAAAAAGGAAACCTCTTTATGCGTTTCTCATCAAAATAGAAATGGAACGGAAAACGACAACAATAGGACCATCCGGCGAAAAGGTTGTAGTAAATATTATTGTAATGCAATCACATTTAACCAGGAATATAGTCACAACACTATATTAACGAAAAAGACCGGATATTAGGGTAGGTCGGAGTAGGCCTAAAGTAATAATATGTGGGTCACTGCTACCAATGAATACAGTATTCATTGCTGCTACAAAGCAAGTCATCTGTTTCAAGAGTGAGAGGGAAGAAGGCAATAGAAAACTCGTCCTAATGCAAGGTCACCCACCTTACTGGCAAGGCTAGGGGTAGGTAGACAGGAAACATTTACCGAGTCGGAGATAAATGATGTACAGTATTTGTAAATATGACTAAACGCAATGAATGAAATAGTTCCCAGACCAATATAGGGTGTGTCAAAACCATTGTACGAAAGTTAAGTTGTTATTGACAATATACAAATGTAAATGATCCGTGAAGAAACGGATCGAATAAAAACCTAAGTTATCAACATCTGAACTTAAGTTACGTAAATTATGTAATGAATTAATTTATCGTTAACAAGGAGATTCGAACGACATGTGGGCGAGGAGGGGCCTCATGGTTAAGCTAGGAGGTTAGCTTGTAGAATATGAAGGAAAAGGAGGGGGAGTAGCGTCGAAATGAAAATTGTATAAAAGGTTAAAGAACGAAATTAAAAATAATTAATGTAAACTGAAGTACGAAGGGGAGTAGCATCGTGAAGAAATTGTATTAAGAAGAAAAATAAAAATGGTACTTAACGTGGAAATGGAAATAAGTTAAACACTGACGAAATAATATAACCAGAAGTAAAAAGAGAAGAAAAATTTCTCAATAAATTAGTAAGGGAAGGTGATAAAAAGAAAAGTAATTAAAATTAAATGTTCATATAGGGAATACAGGAAATGTTAAGGCAAATAGACAGATAGTAGCAGCTCATTGTGTTAAGATTAGGACTAGCCCAGTATGCTATTGTTTTGTTTATTTTGTCAGGCAAATAACATTGTGTCCCTTGTATATAAAAGTGTTAGAATTAAATATGTTTCAGTGGACTGAAGAACAATGCCAACAAAGGCAAACATTGATAAACTTGAAATTTATAAAAATATTATGTAAAAGTAATAATGTAATTTACAGGTACAATTATCTTTTTGTGGTTGTTTCATGATTGAAAGGTATTGTGTAAATTATAATTGAATATACAATTGTTGTGCATAACTTGTTAGGTATAATGGCAGAACGAATAAGTAAGTCTTTGTAAAAGGTGAGAGTTAACTCGAAAAGGGCTTGAATTTTGCTTTTTGGGGGATTTTTTTTAATATCTTGGATTTCGGTGGTTGCCAACGAGATCAGATATTTTCAGAGGGGCAGCTTGCAGCGGAAAATGTCCGTGCAATTCCCGAAATTTTGAATTTTTCAAATAATTTTTTGAATAATTCAATCTTTCTAGACTACTACGGGCATCATACGTATGTAGGTCATAGAAATGCAAGTCAGGGCAAGATGAGAGTTAGCTGGCGAAAAACGGCAAAAGTAACTTAGCCGAAATTATCTGATTTCTGATGGGATAGCCGGGATTTAGGAATTTGCGAATTAGTGGTTTTATGTGGTCAATGCATTACGCTAAACGCTTATGTATTGGGCTTCTAATTCCCGAAACGTAATAAGGGAAATTGCTTACGTAATATGCGTTCAAAGTTAAACAAAAAATTCAATTTAACTCAAAATCCAAAAGTAAGGGCATTTTTGGATTCAGGAAAAAATTCCAAAACAGAAATGTCATAAGACAAAAGGTCATAATATTAATATTAAAGAAAATGCTTTAAAGTGGCGAATTTTGTATAATAAAAAAGTACATAAAAATAAAGTTATTTTAAAAGTTTTAATGGAAAATTAGAAGAAAAAGTTAAATATAATTTGAATGGAAAGGTGACAATAGTAAAACCTTTAAGAACAAAAGTTAAGGTAAAATAAAGTTTTAAAGTCCATAAATAATTAAATTAGATTAGTAGCTAAACAAATTTTATAATGATCCAGTATATAAAATAAATTTCGGTAATATAAAGTAAAGAACAAATAGAGTAAATTCGTAAAACTGCTAAGTCAAAGAAAAACCAGGAAATAAGGTCAAAAGAAGCGAGACTGCGGCTAGTAACATTAAACCACAAGAAAAAGAACTGCAGAAAAGGAAATCGTCGGAAAATGGAAAATGGAAGACTTTGTGGCGAAAATCTGCGGAAAGCGGTCGGGAAACGCGAAAATGTAAACGAAACGTCCTACAACTACCATTCGAGTTTGTGCGTAAAGAAGAAGATGTGGGAAGAAAGAAAATCCAAGTAGCAGGAAAATCCGATGGAAATTAGTAAAGTTATTAAAGAAAATCCAATAACAATAGAAGAAACGACAAAGAAAGCGCGGCAAATCTCAGCGCAAGGGCGCATGGAGAGAAGAGGGGATGTGGGATTGCCAAAGTTCAGGAACTGAGAAATCAACTTAAAAAAATAGTTTTTTAATTAAAATAATTAAAAAGTAAAGAAATGATAAAGGGAAAAGTCATTAAAATAATTAATACTATAGCAAAGGAAAACAAAATCTTTTATAAATTGCAAATTGGAGGATGCGACAAAAGGGTGCAAAATACCAGCAAGGCCATACCTGATTCGGAGGGAAACTGGGTATAAATACAGGGTACCCAGCGACTCTCGGTCTCTTTCTTTTTACAAAAATCGTGATTGAGCTTCTAGACATCGTAGGATAACCAGACGAACGGACCTAGGACCATATGCCAACTTCCAGAAAGAAAACATCTGTAATTCGCAGGCACGAGACAACTTGTGATTCCAGTCAAAGGACATACACTACAACTTATAAGGTCTGTGAAAAGCGAAAATACGTTGCAGATTTTCCCTAAGATTTTGCCTGAGTAAATTCATTAAATTTATTTATTATACTGGGTTAGATATTTTATTAATCTTGTGGTGTATCAAGTTGCATTCATTAAATTAAATTAAAATTTGATTAAAGTAAAAGTTTAAAAATAATAATATTTAACAATAAAGAAATTTAATTAATTAATATTATAAATAGAATAAAAGCAATTTTCAAAGTAAGTAAATTCATAGAAAGTTCTGCCATTTTAGATTAAGTTAATTATTTTTGAATTTATTGTATAAGGTAAAAATTACCAAAGAATTTAAATATTTTGTGTTTCAGTTTTTTTTTAATTTCTGTTTGAATTTAGAAGTAATAAATTCAAAGTTTTTATTTTGCAGAACAGAATTAATTTGATTTTATGTTACCTGTCTTGCACATACAATAGTGTATCCATGTATTCAGATATTAGAACTTGGTTAAATTATAAGTTAAACGAAAGCACAGATAATTTACGTTACAAGGTTAGTTCCAGTGTACTTACAACTCTGAGGTTTACAGAAAGTAAAAAAGAGTCAGTTTAATTGAGCTAGTGTGTTAAATTACTGGGAGTTAAATAAATTTTTTTTTTGTCAAAATATTTAGTAAATTAAATATTTGGCAACAAGTTGCTTCACCTAGGCGAACAGAAAAGCCATTGTCTCCCAGTAGGTGATAGTAATTTATTTTGCAACAGAGCTTGGCGTTCCCAACAAAGTAGTGGAACGTTTCTAGAGAAACAAGCTTTTCGTTGTAAAATTGGCGCCCATTGTGGTCGGCTCGATTTAACCTATGGTTAAAATTAACCAAAAGTTAAATTAAGTCGAGGACTGACGTAACGATTATCTGTGCTTTAATTGTATTTGTTAGAATAAGAATTACTTGTGTAGCTTTTAAGATACGGCTGCTAATAGTCTAAAAAGCGTTAACATTTCCCGGGTCCGTTCAGCGTTTGGGTTATAGAGGGGGAGTTAAGAAAGTTATTATGGTTAATTAATTTGTCGTGGTAAAATCGCGTAAAAGTAAAGGGTTTGATTAGGGTTTTTGAGTAAGGAAATTGATTGAAATAAAACTATTGAGAAATTTTTTTTAAAAAAAAAAGGGCACGACAGGACAAAGAACAATAATAAATAAGTACAAATTTTTTTTAAGATTAAAATTAACCAAAATTAAAGTAGGCTAAAGTAAATAAAAAACAAAATGGCAAACAAGGAAATGAAGGAATTCTTTGAGCAATATAAGAAAGATAGGGAAGAGGAAGCCGAAGCAAAAGCTTTAATGCTTAGGAAAGAAGAGGAGGAGAAAGAAAGGAAAGACGAACGAAGACGTCTCAAGGACGAGAAAGTCAGGGAAGAAAAGGAAATTGAGCGAAAGGTAAGAGAAGAAGAAAAGAAACAAAGAGAGAAGGAACAAAAAGAACTCTATAAATTAATTTCGGGGAAACTAGGGGAAGTCGAGAAGAAAATAGAAAAAGAAACGGAAAGATGCGTAACACAACATTCAAAAATAGAAAGTAAAATTGAGGAAATTGTCGGTAATGTTCAGTACTTAGAACAAAATACGAGTACAATTAGGAAAACCACCGATGAAAATTTTAAATTAATTGAAAGTAGGTTTACTAGGGTTGAGAAGAAAATAGGGGAAGTAGGTAGTCAAGTAGCAGGTACGCGTAGTGTAGGTGTGATGATGCCGCGGTATGAAAGTGAGGCGGCGAAAATAGAATATTGGGGAAATCCTAGAGAACGGCCTAAGCAATTTTTACGGGAAGTCGAAAATTTAATGGATGAACTAAACCCATTTTTAGGGGATAATGAACGTGTTAAATTTGTAGAACGACATCTAAGAGGAAATGCTAAGGAATGGTTTCAAGTAGTAAGGGCAGAAAGCGTAAAATATAGTGAGTTCAGGGAAATGTTTTTGCAAAATTTTTGGTCACTGCAACGACAAAAACTAGTACGAAGTAGAATAGAAAACGGAAGATATTACGAAGATAATGCGTTGAGCCGTAAGGACTATTTCTGTCGAATGGTAAACAAAGCCGGAGACCTAGACCCGCCAATTCCGGAAAATGTCTTGGTATTTACAATAATGCAGCATTTTAACGATCAGATTAGGTTAGCGAGTATAGGAAGACATAGCGAAACCATTAAAGACGCGATAATATTTTTGAACAACGTGGACATGATGGACGAAGTGAAGCGAGAAGGGAGACCAACGAACCCGCGGTTCGATAGTAGGCAAACCCCAACACCTAGTAGAAACCCACCTGTCCAGCAATCCCATGGTCATAAACCTAACAATACCAATTTCCAAAATTACAATAGACCTGGTCCATCAAAACCAAATCCTAATCAAACGCCTGCAAAAAACCCAAGATAGAGGCCTTGTGGAAGGGACAGGTAAATCGGATGAACAGGGCTGTGGAAAAAATAACTGATGACAATGTTAATAGTAAAGAAATAAAAAGGAATGTAGGCGCAAACAAGGACTTAATTGATAAAACAGAATTGCCTAAACCCAGTGTAAACCCAGAGTAGGTACGGTTGAAAGCAAGAGAACAATAGGTAGTTTACATTTCAACATTCGGGAAGATTTGTTATGCAATAAGGATGAGCCAACAGTCGAGGAATACCAAATAGAAGAGATTCCAGCTATTATGATAAAATTAGGACGCACCGAAGGATTTTTAGAGTTGGATACGGGGTCCGAAGTAAGTGTTATAGAAAAAGATTACGTAGAACAATTGCGAGCGGAAGAAGTCGAAATCCTCGAACTACCAGTTGCAAATGTTGAAATAGTGACGGCGCTAAAAGGGCGAATTCAAAAAGTTAACAAAAAAATAATGATTAACGTTCGGATGTTAACAGAAAATATTGAAATGAAGCTACTAGTTGTAAAAGGGTTAAAACCTAAAATTATAATGGGTTGCGATATGCTATATAAAATGCAGGCAAAAATTAATATGGAAGGCAAATTTGTTACATTTAGTATAGATAACAAAATAATTAATGTACCATTTATCGAAAAACAGGTTGCCATAGCCAAAATAAAAGGGAAATGCTTTAAGTTATCTTCAAGATACGCAAATATTAATAAGAAATGTAGTAATAAAGATAGGCCTAATCAAGGCGAAATTAATAATGGAAAAGCTATTAAATTAAATAAACAATTGTTAGCTAAAGAAAATAGTTTAAAAGAAAATAGTTTAAAAGAAATAGTTAACACTAGTACGGCGAATGAAAGTAAGGAAACGCAGGCGAGCACAACAGCTATAATAGCAGGTAGTAGGGATAGGTCAACATCAGAAGAGGGGTTGAAGAAAAACGTAACAGTAGAATTACGACTTCAACGTGTTTCAAAAAAGAAACCGGATAATAAAGTAGTCTATAGTAGGTTATCTAAGGAAACCCGGGACGCAAATTCGCGACGATGTAAAATAAATAAAAGTATGAGTTTAATAAGTAACGAGCGATTAGATGAAGGGAAGCCTAATGCTCAAAATATTGACCGATCTCCCAGCAAGTTAGCAAATTGTTGTAGGCCTAATAATACGCCTGTAATGTCAGAAAACTTTTATTCAAAACACCGCACTAGACACTCTTCTTTAAATAATAAAAACAAAGCACATTCACAAGATAACTTTAAACACTTTTACACTAAATTAGTTTGCGGAGGAATCAACATGGAAACTAACGCGTCTGATAGGAAGAAAACGGCAAGTTCGACTAAAGTGAAAAAAAAAACTGGTCTTTCGCAAGAGAAACTGATTAATGGAACGGAAAACAACAACAATAGGACCATCCGGCGAAAAGGTTGTAGTAAATATTATTGTAATGCAATCAAATTTAAGCATAAAAGGAAAAAGGAAACCTCTTTATGCGTTTCTCATCAAAATAGAAATGGAACGGAAAACGACAACAATAGGACCATCCGGCGAAAAGGTTGTAGTAAATATTATTGTAATGCAATCACATTTAACCAGGAATATAGTCACAACACTATATTAACGAAAAAGACCGGATATTAGGGTAGGTCGGAGTAGGCCTAAAGTAATAATATGTGGGTCACTGCTACCAATGAATACAGTATTCATTGCTGCTACAAAGCAAGTCATCTGTTTCAAGAGTGAGAGGGAAGAAGGCAATAGAAAACTCGTCCTAATGCAAGGTCACCCACCTTACTGGCAAGGCTAGGGGTAGGTAGACAGGAAACATTTACCGAGTCGGAGATAAATGATGTACAGTATTTGTAAATATGACTAAACGCAATGAATGAAATAGTTCCCAGACCAATATAGGGTGTGTCAAAACCATTGTACGAAAGTTAAGTTGTTATTGACAATATACAAATGTAAATGATCCGTGAAGAAACGGATCGAATAAAAACCTAAGTTATCAACATCTGAACTTAAGTTACGTAAATTATGTAATGAATTAATTTATCGTTAACAAGGAGATTCGAACGACATGTGGGCGAGGAGGGGCCTCATGGTTAAGCTAGGAGGTTAGCTTGTAGAATATGAAGGAAAAGGAGGGGGAGTAGCGTCGAAATGAAAATTGTATAAAAGGTTAAAGAACGAAATTAAAAATAATTAATGTAAACTGAAGTACGAAGGGGAGTAGCATCGTGAAGAAATTGTATTAAGAAGAAAAATAAAAATGGTACTTAACGTGGAAATGGAAATAAGTTAAACACTGACGAAATAATATAACCAGAAGTAAAAAGAGAAGAAAAATTTCTCAATAAATTAGTAAGGGAAGGTGATAAAAAGAAAAGTAATTAAAATTAAATGTTCATATAGGGAATACAGGAAATGTTAAGGCAAATAGACAGATAGTAGCAGCTCATTGTGTTAAGATTAGGACTAGCCCAGTATGCTATTGTTTTGTTTATTTTGTCAGGCAAATAACATTGTGTCCCTTGTATATAAAAGTGTTAGAATTAAATATGTTTCAGTGGACTGAAGAACAATGCCAACAAAGGCAAACATTGATAAACTTGAAATTTATAAAAATATTATGTAAAAGTAATAATGTAATTTACAGGTACAATTATCTTTTTGTGGTTGTTTCATGATTGAAAGGTATTGTGTAAATTATAATTGAATATACAATTGTTGTGCATAACTTGTTAGGTATAATGGCAGAACGAATAAGTAAGTCTTTGTAAAAGGTGAGAGTTAACTCGAAAAGGGCTTGAATTTTGCTTTTTGGGGGATTTTTTTTAATATCTTGGATTTCGGTGGTTGCCAACGAGATCAGATATTTTCAGAGGGGCAGCTTGCAGCGGAAAATGTCCGTGCAATTCCCGAAATTTTGAATTTTTCAAATAATTTTTTGAATAATTCAATCTTTCTAGACTACTACGGGCATCATACGTATGTAGGTCATAGAAATGCAAGTCAGGGCAAGATGAGAGTTAGCTGGCGAAAAACGGCAAAAGTAACTTAGCCGAAATTATCTGATTTCTGA
>JAGFPH010023380.1:0-11977 GCA_018207615.1 Philaenus spumarius
TTAAACTATTTAGAACTTTGTTTAATAAGATCTAGATAGTGCTGCTACCTGTATTATTGAAATTGAAACTATAATTCGTTTACTATGGTACCATGGTTCTGCTCACCCAAGGCAATGACTACATATCAATAAGGCGAAAAGTTCCAATGTTAAAAATTCAGCCCAAAAAATCAGGTATAAAAGTGTGTTTTTGCGGCCCGCCGTTAGGAACGCTGAACGCTGTTTTTGCCGACGAGTGTCGGATTCAATGAAGTGCAGAAGAGAGACTGGGGGAGGGGGGGAGAGAGAGATAGAGCATTAGTTTTCCTCGAAAACTAAGCTGTGCAGTGTGAAGGTAAAAACCACGCTTCATTATTACACTACTATTTAAGGGTCGGCTCTAGTAAAACAGAAAGCAACCTGCGACTCCAGCGTAGCGGCGGTAGGTTACGCGGACATTACTCAGCCTAAATCCATTTAAAACCCGCAATTGTTCAAATAGCGTTTTTTTAAAAATACCAAACTTTTGGGGACAAAATTCTTCATCCGAATGGCTTGGTAATTTTTCGCTACAATTAATAGTTACAACGTAAAAAAATATTTAAAGTCACCCTATAGCGGCAGTAGGTTACACGGACATTGCTCAGCCTAAATCCATTTAAAACCCGCAATTGTTCAAATAGCGTTTTAAAAAAAATACCAAACTCTTGGGGACGAAATTCTTCATGCAAATGGCTTGGTACTTTTTCGCTATAATTAATAGTGACAACATAAAAAAATATTAAAAATAAATTTTTTAAATTGTTAATAAATATTAAACAAAATGTTTTTCTTAATTTTGGAAAAGCCATTTGCATGCGTATTGGCCATAGCTTTAAAATGACATATCGTTCATAATTATCCGATCAAAAATAAAGGAAAATTTTGGATTTTAATTTAACATTGGTCTTATGGAGTGTCAAACAACATGGCCGACAGGTAGAGCCGACCCTTAATACACTTAGCAGAGCTGTAAAATTATGAAACTTTTACGATTCGTAGGTAAGAACCATACGATTCGTATACTGTAAACGAAGTTTAATTAAATTACCTGTTTCTTATTTCTTTGATCGATATTACAACAATGATGTTTAATTCACTTTGATAATGACATACAATTTTCACTCTGCTGGAAAGATTTTCTAATTTTTGGTCAGAGACAAAGTGTCTGTTAGAAAGTTTTAAATAAAGGTTCAAATTAATGTGCAGTTTTAATACAATAAAGAACATGTTCCTCAAGGATTTGAAATTAAAAATATAACAACACTGGAAATGTTATACTTAAATTTATAACTACAGTACTAGAAGTATCAACCCCTGCTCGCTTCGCTCACCAAACCCCGCGGTGAAGCAAATGCAAACAGATTACAACTTATAAAACAAAGGTGTCAATCATGGGAAGTATAAAAATTTATTTTTATTGTGAAGGGGCTGTTGCTCCCAGTTCACCAATTAGACGTAACTATATAAATTTCGTATGTTATTATTTATTTTATTTCCTATAAAACACTTAAAAATTAATAATTGCCAAATTTTCCGTTCTCTAGCAGGAAAGTATAACAATCAACATTCTAGCCTGTTTTTCAATGAGTTGGTGAATGTTGTACTTTTAAAATGAACTGAACACGGGACACGGTACCTCAACTTATTGTCTGGTAGTTCTGCAAAATCGTCATTTCCGCAGTTAACTATTCAGTCTATGCATCTGTAAATAATAACTTTGCATTGATCCCATAAAGTTTAATTATTTTAAACACATCTATCAGTTTATTTTTCCTATTACCAACATCCTTTTTTTAAAATAAGAATATAAATGCTACTTCAGCAGCGAAACATAACTAACAAAATAGTCTCAAGTTCCTCATTTAAATAATTCTTTCTATAATAAAATCATTTATAAGTGTAATTTATTAGCGCGCCACAAAAGTGAGATGTGTAAAATCCAATATAAAATTCAAATTGAGCACTTCAAAAAACATAAAGAAAGTGAGTTTCGTCAAAAATGGTAGACAAATAACAAATTTTGGTTTCACGTTCGCTTGGTTTGTTTCAGAAATATTGCAATATAAGATTTGTAATCAGTGCATAAAAAACAGTGTGTTAATAATACAATTATTTTTCCCCCGCGTTTTTAATGGTGGGGGCACATATTGATAATTGGGAATTTAGGACTTTTCTGGTTAACTGTACTTTGAGGTGCTTCAATCCTGCTGCACCTACGGCTTGATTTTGAAAAACTCGGAATCAAACCCATGACTATCAATCCGTAAATATAATATGTATTTGAAATTTGACAGTTTGAATCAATTGTTTGTTTTGTAAAGGAACAGTTTGAGGCATTAAATTTTACAAATTCAAGTAACATTAAAACGGTCGTATCTACAAACACTTTTAATGTCCGCCTTTTAGAAAGGTAAAAAGATTTTTTACACTAAATAAGTCTGCAAGCGTGTGCGCTTACGTGGAAAGTTTCATCTGTATATTGTTAGTGGGTTTTAACTAATATTTTTTAATTAAAATATCACATACAGACTGATAGAAGGAACGCTCATTTTAGGACATACCTTCATAGGAATTTTTTTCAATCATTTTTACGCTTAGAATCATATCCTGAATGGCGTTTTCCGCCAGTTAGTGCACACCCCTCTTGGGGGCGATGTCCAGGATCTGACGGCGATAATATTTTATTGCAATAATAAATTTAGTCAAATGCGTTTCATTTATTTTGACCCAGAAAACTGTTTGTTTACACAAATTTGTATTAAATTTATGCAATTAGTAAGTACTTAAGAGTAGTCCTGGTCAGGGGTGCCCACATCATGGTTTGATGGCGCAAGTTGCGCCATCAGAATTTTGGGGGGGGGGGGGGGGTGCGGGATTTTTGGGGGGTTTTTTCCGATTTGGGGGGGGGGGGGTTTTCATATGTTCCTGATTAAAATCAATACAAAATATGAAGATTTGACGATTCCCCCAAGAAATTAGGAGATAATCTGTTGTTTCTATGTGTTAAAAATCTCCAATTGTTCGTGTGAAAGTGCCGTATTACAGTATTGACAGCCAGGCAATTCGACTACTACTGCTTGTAGAGGGTGCCGTGTGCGGTGTAAACAAAGTGTAAACATATTATAGACATTTACAGCATTGAGAACCTGCCAAGGTCATTCTGCAAACAACTGCCCTCTCCCTCACAACAGTCCCAAAACCATGGTGTAAAACGGTGTAAATAGATAAGGGGTGCTACCAATGAATACAGAAACTATAGTTTCTGTATTCATTGGTGCTACTTAGAAAGACGAGTATTGGACGGATTCAGCACATTTCATCAGATGACGTCACGGCTCGAATTAAAAATGCAGCCTTTTGTCCAAACTACGTTTGAGCATAAATCATCAACAAATGTCTTACAAAGTGTATATTTTTTGTTTCTATATAAAACGTGCTTTCCAACAAGTATGAGTTTAACGATACAAATATGAAATTTACTATACCGAATTACCTTTATTTTATGCTCTTTAGATTGGTGATTTTGAAAATGACGTGAAATAAATAGTAAAAAAACTTTCCCACTACACATAAATAAAGTGTAGAAGAAGTTATTATTAGAAATAATTTGAATATTATTAGAAATATTCGTCTAAATTCAAATAGGGTTAAAGGTTGAATATTTTCTAACTTCAATATCAAATTTACATCGTTATAAACTACGTTTAGTTAGCTTTAAAACGATAACAAATTCATAATTTTTAAATGAGTTGAAGTGAGTGAACAAGTTTGTCTTGTCGTCTAATCAAAGAAAAAAACTTCTGTTCTAATCATAAAAAAAATCCATTGAAAGTAGTATTACTATTCACTTTTTTTAAACTAATTTTTAATATAAAACAGTTTTATTGACTTATGTATTGCTTGTTTCTTTTTGGATGGAAATCACTTTCTTCATTTGTATGGTTGTCCATTTTACATATATTGCAGTTGTATTTTAGGAAGAAAAATCTGTTCGGTGTATTATTATTTATTTATTTTACATATTGTGTAGTTTTGTCCTACATTGTTTTGAACATTGTTGGTGTTATATTTATTTTTTGACCCTTGAGTCCAAAAAAGTGGTTTTTACAAAATGTCTGTCTGTATGTATACAAAGCTAGAGCGAAAACTATTCGATCGATTTCAAACAAATTTGCACCAGACATGTCAAGTAGGCCTGTATAGATGCACGAAATCGGGTTTAACAATTTTGAAAAACAACCCCCTTTTTGGCAAAAAAACCCCCAAAAAATCAGTTAGGGTGTTATTTTTTTTTATAAAAAAAACGGCTCTAGCGATTTTGATAAAATTTGGCTTATTTGCAGCCCTTATTGTATCCTACCACATGCAGAAAACCGTATCTTTCTAAATAATAATAATAACAACTGATTTTTAGAGGTTTTTTGGCCAAAAAGGGGGTTGTTTTTCAAAACCTTTTTCGTGCATCTATGCAGGCCTAATTAACATGTTTGGTGCAAATTTGTTCGAAATCGATTGAATAGTTTTATCTCTAGCTAATAATAATAATATTTATTAGTTAATCTCCTATTTTAAAATCAAATCTCCTACCCCTCCTACAAAAATGAAGTCACTGTGAATCTGTTTAATAATTTAAATATGTTTGTGAGAAAGTATGTGCCAGTTTCTGGTACCGTTTATTTGAAATGTGTTTGTTTTATAACCTTTCTGTTGTATATTTAACTTTACTGTGTGTACAATTTCTGTAAGCTGCTCTGTCATGGTTTTAATGGTTTAAAATTGTCTATTTCCCTTGCTATTGTGGTTTTCTGTGATTCTTAAGTATTTTTTGGTGATTTAGGTTTTTTTTTGAAAAAGTTGTTCAATTTTCCTTAGATTCTTTGGTCTAGTGTTCTATTCTCCATTGTTATTATTATATGTTCGCAAATTTCAGGTCTTAAACCCTGTATTACTTGTGCTATTATTTGGTTGTCTTCGACGTTACGGTATGTAATTAATAGATTGATTTGTGATTTGGCTGTCCATCCGTAAGCCACTTCTTATAAAAGTATGTGTATCTTCAGATGGTAAGCCGTGATATTGGTATGGTTGATCTCAGGGTATTTTCTCTTTCCTCTCCATTTCAGTGTTTGTTTTCGTTTTTTATTTTATTTGGGTGTTGTCTTGCTTCTTCGTAGATGTGTTCGATTTTCCTTTGATTGGACCATTTGAAATTTTGAAAGATCACATTTGAAATTTTTTGTGACATCTAATGATTTCGTTCAGTGATATATTGTTCGATGAAATTTGACCTGGTACTTCCGTTTTGACTTCCATTTGCTATCGGGTTAAGGTATGTTGTGTTGAAGCGACTGGTGCGAGCATAGCTCTGCGATGATTGCCGTCAGACTGTTGTTATTGAAGCGATTATTCTACCAGTAGCCCGATCATAACAAGATCATTTTGAACAATGCAAAGCAGGCGCCCGCGATTATCGCAACGTACCTTTACATCTAACGCGTCTGGCCTGTTAGTTTTATTCCATTAAGTTCTTTTGAAATGTATTTGATATTATTAATTATTATTAGTTATGTTTTGTTATTTATTTAAAAATCTTAATTTAGGGTATTCGTGTTTACCCCAATACTTACACTTTGTAACTACTTTTCAATCAAAGTCTAATTTTATCAAAATAATATTAAAACAATTTTATTCTCACTTAATTTTGTGTTGCATGAAATATCATTTATTTGTATTATCTTTTTGTATTCTTCCAAATCAGTTAAGTACCTACTACTGGTCTTCAAAATGTATTGTAGTTTTTTATTGTTATTTTCTTACAACATTTTCTTAATTATTATCAATGAATGTAAATTTATTTTTGTATTTTTCAACTATATATTACTTTTTTTATTAAATTCGAATAGCTAGTTTAATACTTTAACATGTTACATTACATACGATTACCACCAATAACAAGGATTTCTTTTTCACCAAGCATTAGAGGTTAAAGAACTTATTTAATATTATGTTGTCTTCTGATACTTTCAAAAGTAGTAATGTGTTGTTTTTGTTAATAAATCTTACTGAATTCGTGTATTTGTATTATTTTATAAATTACGTAGAGCCTGCTTTTTTCCATAAACATATTTTTATGAAAAACTTTAATTAGTTATTGGATTTAACTGTAAACTTTAAGTTACCTAATGGGTTGTTTTCAGAGAATAAAATAACACTTTTAAGAAAAGAAAAAACAATTATGCGTAATTAAGTTTTTTTTTCTTTTTTTCTAAAGTGGCATAAAATGTCTACTTTATTTGAGAGAGGGAACCCACAGACAGGTTTTGGGGGGGATTTGCGCCATAGGCTTTGGGGGGGATGGGCACTCCTGGTCCTGGTTACTAAACCATATTTGCAATTTTTTATTGGCAGAATTTATTTCACTTAGGAGGTAAAATGGAGGCAATACTCAGCGTTTGTGTAACTTTCCATAGTTAATTAATAAAGCAAACACAGTTTAAAACACGAAAAACTTAATGCTAAAATGTTTCTAAATGCAATACTATGGATACAATATTGTTTGTTGCTTTTTTAGAACAATAATAAAGTCAACAAAAACAGAATCAGCTGGTGCCGATTGTTACTATATCATCACAAACAATAAGTCAGACAAAACTCAAATCAGCTGACTCCTACGAGTTTATTTTCTTAACTGAAACAATTCTTAAAAGAACTTACCAATAGTATAAATTTAATAAAAACTTGTATAAACAAACAGCTTTATGCGTCAAAATAAATGAAACTGATTTGATTAAATTTAATAATTGCAATGATAAATAACAGAGGGGCATGCACTGTCTGGCGAAAAATACCATAAGCCCGTTATTCTCTAACCAATTTTTTTTAAAACGAACTTAATCGATAGGGAATTCAATTTGCAAAAAAAGTTATTCTTGACATTTTTTCAGGAAAGGGCTAGTTATTTCGTTATTTCCGTTCGAAAGTTGTAAACCGTCGCCATTTTTAAAATATTGAAGTCAAGTCAACTTAACTTTTTTCTCATTTAGGTAATACTATTAAAAGGTTGATATAAATTTGGTATTATTTCGTTTAGTAATTTTTTAGATATGCATTAAAAAAAAAACATTTTGGTCACAGTAGGACAACCAAAATGATTTTAGACAAATTAACAGTGATTTGATGTTTACTTTGTACCCAAGAACAATTCCAAAACAATATGTGACAAGAGTTATGAAGCACCCTGTTTAATAACCCTCTTTTTACCCTCGTCCTTACATATTCCCATTAAAAATTAACTGTCAATACATTTTAATAAACTTCACAAAGTCTTTGATTCTTATGCTGATTAATTCCCTACGACTTGTACGAGAATTAATTCTCGCACAAATACAACACAACAGTAAAGAAAACTTTATGTATTCATACATTTCTTTGTCTTTCACTGGAAACCTGAAAAATGATAAGTCTTTATTTTTCACAGATGTATTGTTGCAGTTTTTATAGGAACATTTAGATCCTCCACTTTTTGAACAGGACTGCATTGCAAAATGTAGCAGCTATTTACTTTACACACTAACAGTATTTACACTATAAACCATATTACATACTAAAACCATATTTACAAACTTACATTACTTAAAAAACATTAGAAAAGAAAACCAACTAAAATGTATTTATTTAGTACACTGCTATTACAATGTGGGAAATGAATCGCATTGACAAATATGGGGCTACGCTACCAAAGCTTGTCTGAGACACAAAAATCTGCGCTCAAGGTCTCTCTGTCTCTCCTTCTCTTTCCATTCTTGTCACACACTCGGCCTGCAAAACGCGCACTGAGAGCTCCTAGCGACGAGGTGCATGAACTAACTTTTATACCTACTTTCCTGGGCTGAATTCTACCCATTTAAACTGTTCGTCTTATTGATATGTAGTCATTGCCCAAGGTCTCTAGATAGAAAAGGTTACCTCATAGTCATGTAAACAAACCCCTCGACCCGTTCCCTGTCCAGTGACGTCATTAAAGTACAAAAACACCGCGCTACCATGAAAGATGTACAGTATGTTTCGTCGTACAAGTTACCTAATTTTTTTTTAATTAGATATACAGTAGAGCGTCGAAAATCCGAACCAATTGGGACCGAGGGGGTTCGGATTATCAATTTGTTCGGATTTTTGAAAGCAACTAAGAAAATGCCATTTAGGCTAAAATATATGCCCCTTAATCGATTAAACAGTACAAGCAGTAATGTCAATACAGTATGCAAGACTACTTACATATTATGATTTAGAAGAACCTGCACGTACACAGTAGGGCCAACATGATTACACTTGTAACTCTCAATTACAGTACAGTACATAATTAAAAGTTCACTTGTACATTATAGTTAAGAAAAACGAAAAATAAAAAAAATACTGTATACAGTAGTATACTACTGTATGTACGACACACTGTTATAATGATTACACAAAGCGAATTTAATGAACTTTCTGTATGTTTACTGCTAGCACTAAAGCAGCTTATTAGCGTGACAGTGAAAATACTGACAGCCAGTCTGTTGTGAGAGTGTTTGAAAGCAGGTATTAAGAAGTGTTTAAAAAGAGATAATAATGTCAAACTGCAACGAAGATTTTTGTGAAATTTTTAACGAAGCAATAATTGGAATTTGCAAAAACAAAAACAAAATTTTTTCAAGGGCTGCCTCAGAACGAGTTCGGATTTTTGACGTTTCGGATTATTGACGTTCGGATTATCGACGCTCTACTGTAATAAACTACTTTTGGGGTCGCAGTTTTTTAAAATGATACTTAAGGGTCGGCTCTAGCTGTCGGCCATGTTGGCTGACACTCCATAAGACCAATGTTAAATTAAAATCCAAATTTTTCCTTTATTTTTGATCGGATAATCATGAACGATATGTCATTTTAAAGCTATGGCTAATATGCATGCAAATGGCTTTTCCAAAACTAAGAAAAACATTTTGTTTAATATTTATTAACAATTTAAAATATTGATTTTTAATATTTTTTTATGTTGTCACTATTAATTATAGCGAAAAACTACCAAGACATTCGCATGAAGAATTTCGTCCTCAAGAGTTTGGTATTTTTTTTTTAAACTAAGAAGAATATTTGAAGAAAATCTTTGCGATGAGGATGATGACATGTTTGACATTACAGATAAAAAATGTTAAGTTATATGTCATATGTGGCGAGTACGGAACGAATGAGCTTTGGTACACATGTGTCTTTTGCAGAAAATGGGCTCATGCAGAATGTAGTGCTGATAACTATGTGTGTGATTTCTGTCATTAGGTTCTTCGGAATTTCTAACTTTATATTTTCTTAATGTGTTAAATTTAAGTTGTAATGAGTTAAACAGTCATGTATCATTAGTTTTTGCACAACATTTCATTAAATTTTGATAATAATGCATTGAGTGTTATTATTTTTATATCTCACACATATTATTTGTATTATTAGCGCTATGGCGTCGTAACCCCGGAGCCGTGGCGGAATTACCCCTGTGCTCTGGCCTATAAAAACAAAACTTTTTGTACATGTGTCTAATTAAAATTTCACACTGGTATTATTTTATATGATGTAGTACAAAATAATGATCACTTTTGTACCAAATTGATAGAGTTAAAAACCATTTAACATATTTTTAAAACACAAATTCCTTAAGTTGGCGCCATTTCACCGGTCGCCCTTAGTACGGTAACTGCGTAGTTATTAAAGTCGTAATTTTTACAAAGACTGATATTTTGTGTATCGTACCCGTTATTAACTTCGTTAACACCTTCCAGCTTCGCACGCACTCACACGCACCTGCACAAACTATACAATCCCCTTAGGTAGTGCAGTTTACTAAATGTTCAAGTACTTCTCAGTTAGCCAAGTTACAGTTCCTAACTACAACTTCGGGACTTAAGCAAACTAACGTCAAGGGCTGAGGTTGGAACTTGCGTTTAAATTATTACCTGCTTTTGCACACTTCACTGGGAACATTCATAACGCTATGAAATAATTTTCTATGGACAGTTACATTTCTAATTGAACGTCGACTGTACATCTTATTTAGTACCTATTAGTGATTTAATAATTCAGTTGAATATTCAGTTTTTTTTTCAACCACGTGAGTAGGCCTACGTCAACGGGAATTCCTTTGAAATTGGGTGAATTTTTGCTTAGTTTAATTTGTATGCAAATACCTCTCACAGAGTGAAACCATCAACATTCGGACAAAGTTCGTGCAAGTCGAATCTATAGCCCGTCTACTTCTAGAGGACACATTAAGATTTGATTATGTATCGTATAAGTTATCGTTTTATTAAAAAATATAACAGATCGCTTCAAAATATTAGACAGCTTTTGAAATAACTTAAAAATGAAAAAATAACCCCCTATTGACGAAAATATCCAAACTTCGTTTAAAAAAAATTTTTTAGCGATGTTTGCAAATAAAAACTATTGTTTAAACAATGATCCCACCTGATAAGTTTTAATACCAACAAGTGCACCCTAATAGAAACGAATTAAGTTATGCTGTTAAGGCCACGCTCCCCTTAACGGCAAGTTGGTAGGCGACGCCAGCGCGCTCCACAGCTACGATATCAGTTTAAACTAGAATCCTCCACAAAGTTGAGTCACAAGAAAAGTAGTTCTTTCCGCTTCAGACGAGTGGGGGGAACCCCCATCCCTTAGCTAGACACGAAGGGAGGGGAGGAGAATGACCTTGTCGAGTGTGTTTTCGCCAGCCGTAGCCGAGCCGATGTCTACCCGAAATAAACTTTCATCTCCGTGTCGTGTGTGCCTTCTGACTGATTCTCCTATTAGCCCAGTCAATCTGTACATCCTCAGATGCAAAAGGTCGAGTAGTTCTGATTTTTTGGTATGTTGTATGTATAGTGGCACTATTTAAAATTCCAAGTTTTCGACCTCGGGCGTGCTCCGCGCGCGCCACCGGCGCAGAAAATCCCAGATTTTTTTGACCTTGTTCTAGTTTTTTCACATTTTGAGCATTAAGGACTGGTTTGACAAAATAAATTAACCAGTCCTTTTTTAAAGAACAGTAAATTTGCCACAATTTAAAACTAAAATCATCTTCCTGAGGATAATACTTTTTGAGTTACAGCCATTCAAAATTTGAGCAAATTTACAACATTTTCCAAAATCTTAGTTTTTACAAAGTATTTTTGTTTTTTCGCTGTGAAATAAGGGTTTCTCAGCAAAACTGATAAGGACTAACTTTAAAATAGAGAAAGGTAAGTTTAATATGTGACCAAAATGGGATTTCTACCATGAAGAGATACAGCTGTTTGAATTTTGAGTAAACTTCCAATAAATAAATAATATGAAATTTAAAAAAAAAATGTAATTGAAAAATTAAAATTGTTTGTACAAGGTGCAACGATCTACCACCCCCTTTAATCTGATCTACCTCGCTTTTCGCAATTTAACTAATTAGTGTTTAAAAATAATTAAATTGATTACCTTTTTTGGCTCCTGGCTAGCTCCACCAGTCAACTCAAGAGGGTAGCTCGTCTTTGCAAGGATATTTATCGTTAGTTTCTTACCTTACGATAAAACCCTTAATTATTTTTTGCCAAGGAATATTTATGATATTTAATTTTTTAGAGACTAAACTCTGCCCGGAGTCGTGCCTTTCGGAGAACAGTAATCTTCGTTATATCCAGCCAATCCTTCCTTAATATTAGCACTTCTTAAAATTAAAATTGGTTTTGGTAATTTACTCAGAATAAAAGATTTTTTATTTGGAGAATAGAACATAAATTTTAATCACTCTTAATTTATATTATTTATATGATTTAACAATCGGATCCTTTGTCCTTAAATTACTAAAAAAAAAATTCCTTAGCTAAAGTTTTGTGAAATCTTTTCTACACAATGTAACTTCAAAATCAATAAAAAAATAACCTTTTTGTGAAAGATAGAT